>MU871704.1:11928-22324 GCA_036418205.1 Ostertagia ostertagi | reverse complement strand
GTAGTTGGAACAGCGTCTCCGTACCGCATAAGACTTTCCAAATCAACAACTCCCAAAACCATGAAGTGATTCATAGATGATTCCTCTTATTTCAAAATCAAGGCAATAACTGAAATAGGATGTTTCCTTATCGTAACTATGGTATTTTTGTACCTGTATTGTATTTGTACCTGTATTGTTCCGTACCATCACGAGAGGGATTGCGCTCGCGGATTATCAAAACTTTTCAGCCCAGGTTGCAAACTTATCTCTATACCGATCTGATCGAGCTGCTCTGAGCACGTGATAGAGTTCCAGCACATGGACCGCGAGGGGTCGAATACCCTCTTGAAGGTGCATAGGTAGAAACAGCGGACAATGCAAGCCAGCTGCGCGCGGTTCAGTTCGATCGTTGGCGGCCGCGATTGAGAAGTGTGAAACCCTGAAAAGGGAAAACGGAGGTGATTCCTGAGGCAGTAGTTGGCTTTTCGACGCCTACTGCAGAGTAGTCGTGGGCAGTGTGAACAACGATCGAGGAAACCCTTGGCAGAAAGTCGTAATCACCCGTGGCAGAAAGTCGTAATCGTCGGATCACGACGAGCAGAGCGGTGTCGTCACCAATTTTACTAGTGCATTAACCCATTCGCGACCGCGCCGGATTGCGCAATAGCAGGAGAGTCAGGAGATTTTTCTTCAATAAAATTTGAGTGGATGGAGATTTCCCTGCCCAGGGCTGGCGTAGATGAATGAGGGTATGAAGATTCTTTTCAGGAAAGAAAACTTTCCAAATTCCATTTGAAACACGGCAGCCACCGGTGGATACCATTGTCCCGAGTGAGATCTTTGTCAGCCACCGGTGGCTGCCATTGTCACGAATGGGTTAAAATGCAGCAAATGATACCTGATACCTGAAATGAGAATTCGGAGGGAAAATGCATTTACTCGGCTTGTTGTGATCAGTGAGATGACGTGGGAGGAAATGCGTCAAGCAAACTGAAGCAAGAGGGTATTGGCAATGAATATTTCTTCTAACCATAACTTCAGCTCTGATTTCTAATCTTGATTTGACAGCATGCCATCGAGTAGTTTTGAACGCTTTCCATGCGCCCTGTCGTGCTGCTCTTATGTAGAGCTAGGCCATAAATTCATTCTATGAACCCAGCTCAGGAATAATGTAAACCGCTATGCTTTGCGTACCTGCAGGGGACGCAAGGTTCTAGTACGAAAAGTTTTATAACTGTGAAGATACACAAGCCCTTCATGACAGCGATCGACTTCCCAGGGGCCGAAAGAAGCCCCATTCATTGGAGCAGGATTGAAAATAACCAACGTAAATGAGGGAGCGATGAGACTATCTCTCAGCCATACTAGCAATTCTGAGTGATTGAGACTATGACACTTTTTAGACTTCAGCAAATCCGACCTGGGAATAAACCGCGATGCCCACTGCAATACTTTTGCCTTTAAGGGGAAGGTCGTATTGCTGCGACCACGTCCTCAACACGATTTCCACCCTGCTCCCACTTGTATTGCACTCCGAATCATACCTAACAGGCAAGTCCACACTTCACATTGTGCTCTGTTAACGTTCATGGCAGTGTACATCAAAACCAAATGTTGTGGGATTATGGGGAAATGGGGATTTAGTAGTCTGATGGTAAGAACACATTTATCAGAACCATCTCGAAGTTTGCAAATACAGATTCAGGCAGATTAGGTAATGGTATAGGTAACACTATACCTCCCCTTCAAAAGCGAGAAAGTGTCGGGTGCAGACCATGCACCACAAGTGACGACGGCCTTCACAAAATGTTAATGTTTTCTGCCAATGAAATGATTAGCCTGTTGCAGTTGTATTCTATCGATTGTCACTAATTACAACTATCATTTACCAGAAATCAGCTATCACTATGAACAACTTCTAACCAGATTTACTTGGAGGCCGTCGTCAGTTGTGGTGTTTGGTCTGCACCCGACACTTTCTCGCTTTTTGAAGGGGAGGTTACATACAGTCGGTATCTCGAACTCACAAGGAAAGGCTCTCAGGTCGCCATGGCCATTCAAGAAGAGATGTATACCACTAGATGTGCCTTTGAACGCTGATCTCAAATCTACCTTCCAAATCTGCTAAACGATTCTCTGAATGGAGTTATGAAGCAAAAACAGCGCGCAACGGCAGTGGTCGGGATTTGCAGTCAAAACGTCGTAGGATCGGCCCCTGATCGCGTCTACTGTTTTGGCTTCTTCAGAGTATAGCTAAAAGGCGTTCATTAGCCTATTCATCTAATTCCCTGAAGAACGCAAGACAGTAAACGCGATCAGGGGCCAATCCTACGACGTTTTGACTGCAAATCCCGACCACTGCCGTTGCGCTGTTTTGCTTCATAACTCCTTCAGAGAATCGTTTAGCAGATTTGGAAGGTAGATTTGAGATCAGCGTTCAAAGGCACATGTAGTGGTATACATCTCTTCTTGAATGGCCATGGCGACCTGGACCCTCTTTCTTTGTCTGATTGGGCGTGTCACCGGAAATGACGTGGCAGCCACCGCACTTGCTAGATGCCACGTGGATAAATACTCCGCCAGATATCAGCGAAGCATGCTGGAAGCAGCTTATCCGCGCAATTTCTATCAAGTGCGGTGGCTGCCACGTCATTTCCGGTGACACGCCCAATCAGACTTCGAGATTGGGAGTATTTCGGTGTGCGTCATATGGCGCGATCCCATTGGCATTGGAGCGCACAGACCGTAATTACCACGTTCTGCTGTGGCCGGACAACTCGTCCGCGCAACACATTCTGTTCCGTTTATCTTGCCTTGGCATCAGGCCAACGAAGCTACCCACTCGTTTTTTAGATCTTTGGGACTCAGCAAGATTTTTGAGGGCCCAAATTATCACATCGATCAATTGCTGAAGTCAAGCAGCCGTGTGATACGGACGAGTTGTCCTGGATACTGTGCGCTCTAATGCCAATGGGATCGCGCCATATGACCGCCTCCCGTACTTTCCCCTTCAAAAAGCGAGAAAGTGTCGGGTGCAGACCATGCACCGCAAGTGACGACTGCCTTCACAAAATATTAATGTTTTTTTTACCAATGAAATGATTAGCCTGTTGCAGTTGTATTCTATCACTTGTCACATAAGATAAAACTAGGGTCTCATCCGGTAAGAGGGGGCATTGCGGTGCACGGTCTGCTCTAATGCCAATTTGGCTCAAGGAGTCCTTTAAAGTTACGAGCTGCTATCAGCTTTTTTCCTATGTTATTTCTTCAGGTGTTTTGTGTAATGTATGTATTCTTGTACTAGATGACATTAACGTCTACGAAAAGTAATATTCACCTAGTCAGCAGGTCAGGACTAAGCCTAGGAGGGAGGAAGTCCCCCGGGGAAAACCAAGATTGCTCACGGACCCGGGGCTCCTTCCCTTCTAAGGCTTAGTCCTGAACGTCTACAATAAAATAATGTGCTTTCCATGGTTTGAAATGCTCTAGATCGCTATGCCCCCCCCCCTTACTACATGAGACCCTAAACTATCATTAACCAAAACCAACTATCACTATGAACTACTACTAACCAGTCTAAATATCAAAAGCGTGGTGGCAACAGCTTATCCATGCAACTTCTATCAAGTGCAGCAGCAGCCACGTCACTTCTAGTGATACGTCTACCCCAACTCTCGGATATAGACTGCAATGTGTCCAGCATGAAAAGAGGATCATGGAAAGAAGCCTCCTGAAGCGCAAGTCTCAAGTTACAGCAGAAACCACTCCACCAGGGGCGGTATTCAATCCTTCCCCCAGGGGGATATATCCCCCTCCTCTGATTCAATCCTCTGGGGGGACAAAAAAGGGTTGCGTCATAGGACCTAGCATACCTCTGTGTTTCTACCTGCCAGACAGTTAGAGCAGCGCTACTACCCTCCACTGATGAAGCACTCTTTCCCCTGAGGGGTCGCGCTGCTCTAACTGTCTGGCAGGTAGAAACACAGAGGTATGCTAGGTCCTATGACGCAACCCTTTTTTGTCCCCCCAGAGGATTGAATCAGAGTAGGGGATATATCCCCCTGGGGAAGGATTCCGTCAGACTACACAGCCATACTAGTGATTCTGAGTGATTGAGACTATGAGCACTTTTTAGATTGCATTAGCAAATTGTCTGGTACACGTAACACTTCCTCTTGGAGTCACTACATGCTGACAGTGCTGCTGCTGCATGACACTTGTTACGGAAGCTGTCGCAAAAATGACAAAGAAAGGCAGGCTCTGAGCAAACTGAAGCTGTTCCTTAGGTTATAGGAGTTACGAAATGTGTTGTACTACAATGCAGCCTCTGTCACCCTAAGCTCTCTCCAATGAAGCTTTAGCGCAATTTCAACCCATGTTGACAAAAGAAATCAAGGGCGGTCTCATCCAGTAAAGGGGGGCATTGTGATGCAACGTCAAGTGGCTGCCCTCACCCCCCACCCCCTAGACTGCCTTCACTCCCCCTGGCTCACGGGGTCCCGTACTTCGAGAAACCTGTGCGCCAGGGGGAGTGTAGGCAGTCTAGGGGGG
The DNA here is from genome assembly GCA_036418205.1 of Ostertagia ostertagi. NCBI lineage: Eukaryota > Metazoa > Nematoda > Chromadorea > Rhabditida > Trichostrongylidae > Ostertagia > Ostertagia ostertagi. The sequence continues at coordinate 17,791 of MU871704.1, read as the reverse complement.
GGGGGTGGGGGCAGCCACTTGATGCCCCCCTTACTGGATGAGACCCTTTAATCTTTTGCGGCACCCAATCACCGCACCTGTTCAAAAGATTGAAAAATGGGGAATGCCCTCTTCAAAGCGAAGGTGTAGATTTCGATGGTTTGTGAGGCGGAGTTCAAACAAAGCTGAACCTTGGGAAAAACCTGCGCAGCGACTGCATACTTTTGAAGTACGCTAATGTGCAATCTCGTTTATTTCATTAAATCAAATAGGGGTTTATTCTAAGATCCTTAAGGGGATCGTATTGCTGCACCGAACGTTCTACACGATTTCACCCTGCTCCTACTTTGTATTGCACTCCCAATCAATATCTAATCTGGCAAGTCCCTACTTCATCATTGTATTCTGTTAACGTCAGGCAGCCGTACATCAAAACCAAATGTTGTGGTTTGGGGAAAATGGGGACTTGAGTAGTCTGCATTGCAAAGATAACCATTCATTCAGAATCATCCTCGAAATTTGCAAATATAACCAGATTCAGGTCAGACTTCGTATAATGTTATTAGGTACGACAATAATTACCCTCCCCTTCAAAAAGCGAGAAAGTGTCGGGTGCAGACCATGCACCACAAGTGACGACGGCCTTCACAAAATGTTAATGTTTTCTGCCAATGAAATGATTAGCCTGTTGCAGTTATTCTATCGATTGTCACTAATTACAACTATCATTTACCAGAAATCAGCTATCACTATGAACAACTTCTAACCAGATTTACTTGGAGGCCGTCGTCAGTTGTGGTGTTTGGTCTGCACCCGACACTTTCCTTTCCTCACCCTGTTCCGCTTTTTCACGATGCTCGTTACATACAGTCGATATCTCGAAGTCTGATTGGGCGTGTCACCGGAAATGACGTGGCAGCCACCGCACTTGATAGATGTTGTGTGGATAAAATACTCCCCAGATATCAGCAAAGCGTGTTGGAAGCAGCTTATCCGCGCAACTTCTATCAAGTGCGGTGGCTGCCACGTCATTTCCGGAGACACGCCATCCACTACTTCGAAGATTTGGGTTTACCCTCCCCTTCAGAAAGCGAGAAGAGCGTCGGGTGCAGACCATACACCACAAATGAAGACGGCCTTCAGAAAATGTTAATATTTTTCACCAATGAAATAGTTAGCCTGTTTTAGTTCTATTCTATCAGTTGTTACTAAATAAAACTAGGGCTCATCCGAAGAGGGGGCATACGAGTGCACGTCGCTCCAATGCCAATTGGCTCAAAGTTCCTTTAACCCATTGCGGACCGCGTGCTGCACCATGTGCAGCACGCCACCACGCGGAGAAGGAATAGTAATCTTCGATTTTTTCAGCATTTTGCTAAGTTACAAAATCAGCAGTTTTACTTTTTCAGACACAGGATATATCAATACTTGCGTACTGGTTAAATTTTCGATAGATTATTGGCCACTGATAAAGAGATGACAAAAACCTACGGAGGTGCAATTATAACGGCGGTCCGCAATGGGTTAAAGTTAAGAGCAATCACCCTTCTTATAATGTATTATCTCAGGTGTTTAACTAACGTAGTATGTATTCTTGTAAACTAGATGACATTAAGGTCTATGGAAATTAATATTAACCTAGTCAGCAGGTCAGAACTAAGCCTAGGAGGAGGAGAAAGCCACCCCGGGGAAAACCAAGATTGCGCACGGACCCGAGGGCTCCTTCCCTTTTAAGACTAGTCCTGAACTCTACAAATAAAAGTAATATTGTCGTCGCATGTCCTGAAATGCTCTTGATCGCTAGCCCCTTACTGAATGAGAACCCTAAAAACATCATTAACCAAACCAGCTATCACTATGAACGACTACTAACCAGTCTAAATATCAAAACGTGGTGGCAACAGCTTATCCATGCAACTTCTATCAAAGTGCAGCAGCAGCCACGTCACTTCTAGTGATACGTCTACCCCAACTCTCGGATATAGACTGCAATGTGTCCAGCATGAAAAGAGGATCATGGAAAGAAGCCTCCTGAAAGCGCAAGTTCCAGTTAACAGTAAACACGGTACCACCAGGGGCGGTATTCAATCCTTCCCCCCAGGGGATATATCCCCCTACTCTGATTCAATCCTCTGGGGGACAAAAAAGGGTTGCGTCATAGGACCTAGCATACCTCTGTGTTTCTACCTGCCAGACAGTTAGAGCAGCGCGACCCCTCAGGGGAAAGAGTGCTTCATCAGTGGAGGGTAGTAGCGCTGCTCTAACTGTCTGGCAGGTAGAAACACAGAGGTATGCTAGGTCCTATGACGCAACCCTTTTTTGTCCCCCCAGAGGATTGAATCAGAGGAGGGGGATATATCCCCCTGGGGGAAGGATTGAATACCGCCCCAGGTGAAAGTGTTTGAGGTGCCATTGCGAAACATCGTGAGGAAACCGAGTGTACGTCATGTGTACTGCACCAACACACGCACGTAAACAAACGACGCTGGCAATCATGAGGCGGGAGTCGAGGACACTGCGGTATTTGCAACAGTTTCGAACTGACTCCTGTATGTGCGTCCGTTGTTGCGCGGGCGCATCACAATTCATATTCTTCACATCCTTTCCTATGACTTTACGACAGATCATGGTGCAAAACTAGTCGCGTTCTGTGGCCGAATTTGAAATATTGCAGGTGCGTAGTGTACGCAGTGATGTCATGGAATGTTATGGGAATTAGTGAGAATAAGCCTGGAGGAACATGGTTGGGCTACTCTCGGCGAAACACACATCTCATGCTCAAAGTAAACCGAACCCTTCCTCATAAAATAAGTTCGGGGCCAAACAGAAAAATAGCTGATCGCGCAAAAGAATTGAGAGGGCCTTTGAAATTATTGCTTCTTCTATGTCACATGAAACATCGCATTGAAATTTTCCAAACACGGCGGAGTTATCTGCCATGAAGACCTTATGTGGCATGGTGTTCTCTCCTGGCATGGAAATGAAAACAATTGGTGTACGGTCGGGTTTACAGCGTGTCCTAGTGTTTGAGCCGCAACTGCACTATATACATCTCGACTTGCAAAATCAAGGTGTCGCCACAACATAGGCCCTGTTCAGAGATGTCCGCTTGCGCGAAAAAACGCATAGGCGAAACAATGTGAAATATGTATCGACTGAACGAAGACGCACAGGCGAATCGTGAAGTGGGAGGATCGACGAAAATGAGTATCATACGCATCGACTTACGAACGCTTCGCTCACGCGATTTTCCGCCTGTGCGTTTCTCACAGTCGATACATATCAAACTCTTGACTGAAATTCGCCTGCTCCGGACGTTTCGCTTACGCGTTTCACAATTTCTCAGTCGATGCGTATCTAAATCTTGGCGGAGATTTTCGCCTGTGCGTTTTTTCGCGCCGGCGGACATCTCTGAACAGGGCCTCAAGGTGTCCCACAACATTAGGTTTGCATCCAGATATAAAATATCATCTCACGATGTACTACGTTTATTTTCACTGGATGTTCGCTGTGGGATTAGGCTTCGCTGCTTTGGCACGCCTGAGGGGCTTTTATTTGTGAGTAGCTTTGCCACCTAGATCCTACATATGCTCTGTTTCAGAAAGCGAGAAGCGTGTCGAGTGCAGACCATACACCACAAGTGACGACGGCCTCCACAAAATGTAAATGTTTTCTGCCAATGAAATGATTAGCCTGTTGCAGTTGTATTCTATCAGTTGTCACTAATTACAACTATCATTTACCAAAATCAGCTATCACTATGAAACTACTAACCAGATTTACTTGGAGGCCGTCGTCACTTGTGGTGTGTGGTCTGCACTCGACGCGCTTCTGGTTTTCCGAAACAGGGTACGTAGGTGCGCGTTCGGGTTTCGCGTAGGGTCCGCCAGAAAGTAAATTATGGAATTATACTTTGAATTTTTGTGAATCTTGGCTTTGGAGTCTGCCCTCTTTCTTCAAACTTCTCGAATATAATGTTCCTGTCATGTCATCTTGCGCTTTTCCAATGTCTTTTTACGCGTCACTGCAGTGTATGTTAAGCCCTCTACTGTTTAAGGACTTACCCAGTTCCGTGATTTTTGCTGCAAGAATGGATTTTGATGGAACAAATGACATCCCAGCAACTTCCTCCGGTAGCCCCTCGGTAAATGTTTGAGAGCTCATGTTTTTTCTTCCTCAGCTTTCCTGTTCCGAACAATGAGTGAACAATAAATATATTTCAGGTAACCACAGGCCAACGTGAAGGTGGCGATACAAATACTTCAGGTAGAGTCTGATATCCTGCTTATGCATTCCAATACTGGCCTCGAAAGGTATCACTTCCAGTTGTTTGAGGGTGCTGAATTACAATTCATCCACAGGACTTCATCATGCTTTATTGGCTTCACATCCAATCTGATTTCCTTTTTCAGTTGCGTTTGATCCGACTTCCAGTTCACAGGTGACGGAGGGAATCGATGAAGCTATGGATACCTCTCAAGAAGCCGAGGTAAGAACCAGTTTTCTTTTTTGCTTCATTCCAAGCTTCCTATTCTGGCGCTTTCTTTGTTTATTGGTTTATCTGTTTCACATCCCTCGTTGTTCAGGTTGCTGATGCCTTCAGCGATCCATTAACGGATATACATTCCACTCTTTCAGAGGAGCAAAGGAAACCATCTCTTAAGAGAAGGTGGAGCTCAGACTCTGATAGTTCAGGTTAATTTTATTTCCCTTATGTCTTTCATAGTCGCAGCGGTACATCCTCGCGGCTCACTTCCCGTAAATATTGTAATAGTGAAGATTTAGGTCAAGAGAGCCCTTCGCATGGTGTCCTAGGGACTTTTGGGTTAACCGATGAACTCAACATTGAAGGTGTTTCTACCCACGATGCATCTCAATTTGAGAAAGATGTATGAAAGTATAGTTTTAAGATTTTTTGTGGTTACTTTTTGTATGTTATTGCCATATTTGATGTGATTGCTATTTTTTAAGGTCCTGACTAGTATGCTAGGGGATGGTGGCAAAAATTCTATGAATGTAGACCTTTTCTGTGAAGGAAAATCTCGAAAGAAAGTCAAGGACGCAGTTGGTCATGAACCTGGTGAGCCCTTTGTTTTTCAAAGTTTTTACTCTTCAGTCACGTAGCCAATCTTGGAGAGTCAAGTAGAGAAGCGGCGCTCAGAGGCTGTGTAACCTCACTAGCCCCAAAGCAATTTTTCGCGCAAGAAAGAGGCCATTGTGACCCCACCATTTCTCTTCTTTTCTTACTTGGCTGTCTTCCTGTGCATTTGATAATCATAGTTTGGCATCTTTCAGGTCCATCTGGATCCAAGTCGTCGTATACCGGCACTGAAGATTATGATAGAGGCGATGATGCAGCTAATTCTCACTGGAACGCTGAAAATTCTGAAAAGGAAGTATGGAATCCAGTTTAAACAGCTTTTATTTCATTTGTCTTCGAGGATTAAGTATCAGTGTTCTTTATAAGGTTGCTGCGAAGCAAAGCTGGACTAATGGTTCGTTCAGGAATGTCAGTTCACTGAAGGCTGAAATAGTACAAAGTGATATTTCAGATTCTGGTCAGTTTGTTGCATAATAGCTTGAACCTACAGCATAGGGAATCTTGAGTGGGGTGGAATTTCTTTGCTGACACTATCGGGTATCCATATATTTCCAGTGTTTTCCTTGCAGACGAACAGAATTTCGTTTAGGAAGCGATGAAGATGATGATTATGTACCAGAAGCCAATAAAGGCGGGACGTCGTCCGAAGACGACACGACAACAGATCATGCCGAACCGAAGTAGGGAGGGTGTGGTGATTTAAGCATGTTTCAAATGCACAAAAGGAATAATCTAGTCGTTAAGAGGGGTGTTATTACATTTTACTCGCTTTCAGCGTGCCAA
>MU871703.1:0-13528 GCA_036418205.1 Ostertagia ostertagi | reverse complement strand
ATCGTAATCGCTGCCTTTAAACAATCACGGAGGTGAGAGTAACACTATACTGGAGTACTAGCAGATCACGATCTTAGGAGATTTGGGTATTTAGCTGAAAAAAAGACAAAAAAAGAGATAGATATCTATTGGTCGAGTTGAGTGGAGGCTTCTTATTTTCTATAGTCTGTTCTTCTAAGCAATTTGTTACTATTTTTGTCAGCTGAATACCATAAAATACTAATCTCCTAGATCCTTTCGCCCGATCTCCTGATCTCCCAAATTGTAGGCTATGAACGTGGCCTTAGCGCGTTTTCTACCATCATCTCCTGTTTTCACAAGTGCTAATAATGCTTTGGGTAATTCAATGTACATTGCATCGTTTTAAGGAGGGAATATGCAAGAATACAATGAGTGCTTATGAAATTCGTATATTACTAACCTTGGTCCCAAATAAAACGATATCCATGAGATCACAATTGTGACCATAGTGGGTATGTATCCCTGCAGAATGTACCACCCGTACCGCCTCTTGAAAACGAACGCCACTGTCAACTCGTCCCACCAGCCGGCTGGGTACATCTGAAGCAGGATTGAAATTAGAATTCATGATTCTAGAATTAGGAAGAACGCTGCCAACTTCCGAAAACGAAAAGCTAGCAATCGAATTTTTAAGTGCTTCTCTTCTCATGACTCTTGGTGCTACACTGTATATCATCTGCGATAGGTGTAGGATCTCAACCCATTCATTGACATCCGTGGGGCATGCCGGCGGGCCATACTTTTACCTGGAGCAAATTCCTTTTGCTTATTTTGGACGGGATTTCTTGATGAGGGTAAATGAGAGTGAGGGTTTCGCTCGGATCAGGACGCGCAATGTAAAGCGCACGGTGCACCGTAAATGTTAGTGTTGCCACGGTTGATATCTCGAATTCTGATTTGGCGTGTCACCGCAAATGACGTGACGGTTGCGCCTTGGATAGATTACGATATTGATGCATATTCGCCGTATACAGCAGCGTCGTTGGAGCAATTATCGCGCATGATTTCTATCGAAGGGCCGGTGGTGCCCGTCATTTCGTCTAAAACCCACAATAGACCCAGTGTGACTGTACGCATGGATGGCAGTGACCCCCGATGCTACGCCAGAAGCTTCATGAGTAAAGAAGTGTCAGTGACATGCGCACGTTTTGTAGCATTAGTAGGAATTTTGAGCCTATTACGGTCAAGTGGTGTAGTGGTCATGTGGGGGTGTTCACAAGCGCCACGAACGAGGAATCAGTTTCCGGACTTGCGCAGGCTTTTCCATTCAGTGCTATATGGTTCCAGGTACACTGGGAAATGGAAAACAGTGAATTGTGTATCGCTAGCCGCAGTCAGTGTGTAGGCTAATCGCTCTAAATCTGAATTGCAATTTGGACCTGGACCGTACTTTCATTTGGGAGAGATTGCTGATTCTGAATCTTTTTTTCTGTGAAGGTTATGCGACGTTGGCAAAGGCAAATCATAAGCGAGTGACTTTTTGAAGGTTTCCGATAGAAAGAAACCGAAACTTTACCTGCTCAACTGCGATAACGCTAAAGTTGACCATCTCGAAGTCGGGCAGTTGAATTGGTTTCAGTAACATCACTGGATATGGTTGATTCCATTGCATTCGCACTTCACCCGTGTTGTAATTGTACTGAAAACATCTTAAACTGAGCGCATCAACTCTAGGACAACGTGGAAATGCTATTCTCAACTGACGATTCATGTGAAAGAAAGCCTTTGTGATGAATGGACACGGTTGAGATTCCTGTCGACTATGTCCGGGTGAGTTTACATCGGATGTTTGCCATAGGTGCCTCCGAAAAACCATCAGGAAAACATTTCTGGAACGAGCTTTCTGATCACTTCGGTTTTTCATATGTTACCGTCGGGGCTTTTGACTCTTCATCACTAAAGCTAGAAAAAGATCCAGAATGGTAAAATTCAGTTACTTGAACGGGGACTCGTGAATCGCTGCGTTTTTCGAGTTGATGAAGCACGTGTTTGGTATCCACAACTTCTGGAGAACCTTGTCGTCGAACGAAATATTCGACTTGCACGGATTCATGAAGTCGAAAACCAAGGCAGGATCTTCCCAGAATTCGTTGATATAGAGATCTGAAACGAATCCCTGATTGGATAATCCTCTTGAACATAATTTTCCGTCTTCATTAAGACTCCTCAAAAAAACGTAAAGAGATGCCAAAAGGCCGCGCTACTTTGGGAGGCATGAATTGCGCTTACGATGAAGTTTTGAAAAAATTTAACAAAGAGTAGTCGCAAAAGTTTGGAAATATGACCTCGGCACGAGTTCAGCAATTGAATAAGCTGCTCGTCAACACGAACTGCTTTTTCGTGTTGACTTGAAGGGTGTTTTGCTAAGTGCATTGGCTCAGATGGGGAATTGTTCGGTGGGACTGAAGCGAAGCTAGTGACATGTGGCGCAGAAGATATTCAGCTGAGTACTTCCTCTTGACAAGTGCACGACATAGTTCGAGTTCTGGAGGAGTGTTCAGAACTAAATACTTGGTCACTAGTTACTCTAACAAATTTAAAGTTTCTCATGAATGTTTTTCTCTCTACGAGGCATGGACTGAAGTGCGTGGCGCAGAGCAGGCTGTTTCAATAGTCGTCATTAAGAGGGCCCATTCTCCGGTAGTGGTTCGATTTTGGCGGCACTTGTTGATGGCGAAGGAGTAGCCCGTAATGTTATGCATCACGTCTTATTCCCCATCCGCAGACTCTTCCTGTCGCACTCCTCGCATTGGCAAAACTAGGTTAGATGGACTGGGAATTAAATCTGACAGAATAATTGGATTGTAGTAGAAGGTGTAAGTAGATTTATGACTAGTAGAGCAAAGTGTTTGCAATAGCGTAAAAATGAACAAAACGGGCGTAAAAGGTATTGCGTCTTTCGTGCCCAGCTGTGAATTCCTGCCAATTTCAAGCTGAACATTGTAGGGTCACCTGGAACCAGATAGGATCTTATTCAGTCATTCCCTACCCTTTAAAAATATTAATACTGAATAATCTTCGAGAAATGGTGAATTTGTTTTGTACGTGCATAGTGTAAGCAGCATGCCATATTGTCATTTATGAGGTTGTCCCATAATTATTGAATTTTTTACATTTATTAAAATTTCCAGAAAAAAAGTTGAAAGCGTGAAACATGTTTTGCGAAGTAGCACCCACATTAGCCTACTTGAGCAATTCGTCTTCCCAATTACACGGTGCCTTCAACGGTTATTACTTCAATTTTCTAGAACTACAGTCGTTCGTTGATGAGTCGCCTTAGGCTTTTTGAACAGAGAAATTCACAAGTTCAGGCTTATAGAACTGGACGAGCTGAGTTTATCGGTATAGTTTTCCATTAAGAAAAATGAACGGTAATGAAAAGTTATTACAAAAAAAAAAACGGAAAAAAGCGGATCCGCGACTTCAACGCTTTTTTTAACAAAGTTGCGGGAGGTACTGTATTTCGAAGCTTCATTCTTCATCAGTACCGCTTAGGATCTTTCAGTTAAGCAGCATGGAGACCCAACTGGGAGATAGGCGCGGCACGTTCCCTTCAATCCACAGCGCATCGGTGGTTCATTCTGTTACGAGGCTGGCTCTTTTGAAGATGATTCACACTCCAACCATCCCGTGGCTGACAAGCCTGTTGCTCTACCTGAATTGTTGAGAAGGAATCTAGGTAGACTAGCCTAACAGCGAGTGCCAGAGAGCTGCAATTTATCAAGGTGGCAGTGCTGAGATATGTACCTCCGTAAAGCCGTAAAGATTTGAAAATTTAGAAATTGTGCTCTTTCGATTAGCCATCTGCCATACGGTGATGTGAACTGGGTGTAATATACCGACGAATCGTAATAACTAATAGTCTAGCTCAATATAGGGGTTCTGACAGCAAAGCTGAGCCTTGTGTAAGTTCGATCTTTCTGAGTTGGTGGAATACGAGAGGTGCGGTGGGGACCGCCCCCTGTCATATCATTGTCAGTGACAGCTTGACGACGACGTGTTCAATTCGAAAGCACACCAGACAAACACTGCTTTTGTTCCTGGGGTGGGGTCGTTCGACCCCTTCTTGCGGAGGGATTTCATAAAAAATTAGGCTCTCGGGTTGACAGTTTTTTCTGCCCCATCCGTTCTGCTTCCGAGCCCTTGCGACGAACGGACACTACATTGAACTCTAGGCGCTCAGTCCTCGAATGAATTTTTAGCGCCTAAGCGTAGTGACATTGGTTTCGAAGGATCAGTGAACTCCCTATTGCTAGGGCAAACATTTTTGTAAAATACTACAGGTGGGTATGGAGAAGGCACCACTCCAAATTAACCTAAACGAAAAATTAAGATTTTGAAACGAATGTTGGAAATGGTTCCATAATTAGGGACCTTGTACATCGGTTTTCACAGCGCTGAGTCAATTTTTCACGAGTCACATTTAATTCATATTATTTGAAGACGAACCAATCTCGAAGTCTTGAGTGAGTTCAGAGACCGCTGTTACCTCTTGCACCCACATATCCACTCGTACATGTGTAGGATGTGAAGGAATGTAATGCTGAAAATATTCTTTGAAAATATTCCTTCCTTTAGGATTCGGAAATAACATTTGACTGCCAGTTGCATTTCATATGGTGTTTCAATGCGGTTTAGGCAGGAGAAGTGCTTCCGTTAATGGGTTGCTAGTCGCAGCGAGAAGGGATGGAAATAAACTATGCTACTGCTTAGAGGTTCAATTAGCAACAGATTTTGACGGAAGATCAGAAATGGGAATCACGAAGAGTAGGAACCGGAAATGCATAAGGCGACTAGAGTGAATGCGGGTAAAAATTCACTATTACTCCGCCTTAATAACTTCGCGATAGGAAACTCTACAGTGCGTTTCAAAAGTATGTGCACACCCTCAAAATTCACGTTTGAAAGGGAACCATGAGGTTTCGTGCTATGAAATCCTTCTCAATCGATTTCTCGTAGTCGATAACCTATCAATGGAAGCAAAGCAGATAATATCGCCTCACTTTCGGAAAAAAATTTTGGATGGAAATTTTTTTCTTTGTTTCAAAAGTATGTGCACACTTGAAGAAGATCAGATTTTGGCGCCGAATTTTCCACCGATTTCAATCCGACTTTGCTGTTTTCATTTCGTCATCATGTCAATTCGCGCCATACTTCTTCCTGAAGATGAGCAAGCTCAGATCAAGGTTCTGCATGATAATGAACGTTCCAATCTAGAAATCGCACGATAACTTGGTCGTTCTCCTTAATGCATTCGAAGATTTATCTGGCACCCTGATAATTATACTCAGCACACACTCCGCTCCATCCACGATCCTTGACTGCTCAGAACAACAAAAGAGTAGCCCACATCCTGTCGGATTCTTCATTGACAGTCCGAGCTCAGATTTTTATTCCAGCCTCGAAAATGACCACTAAGCCCCTCATCCGCTCAAATGAATACACCACTCGACAGACGCTGAGAAAGCTACTCACTTCAAGGCCCAGCACAAGTTAGCCACATTGGAGTCTGCTCGTACAGACATGGCAACATAGGATAGGACACCGGGCGAAGACACGGTTTTTCGAGAATTTCCTATTTTCAAAACAAGCAATTTTTATGGACTTTCTCTCCTCAGGTAATCTTAACTCATGGAAGAGTTTGATCATGACGGGCCGGAAAGATTTTGTCACTGCTGAAGAGGTATGGCGATGAACCGGTCGTGTTCTCGAGATGGAATTTCGGAGGACGCGCATTTGATGGGTCTGGGGCGGTTTCGCAAGCAGCTGGAAGTTGGAGGTTGCCGCTCCATTATTGCGTATGAACTGTAAAGAATACCAAGCAGTGCTCCAATGTCACCTGTTGCCCTTCCTTAGCGAAGCGGAGCGAAAATTGCATTTTTAGCAACAGGACCACGTGTCTTTCGATGCTTCGCAATCTACCAAAGAATGGCCTTAACCAAATGGTGCTGAAGCGATAGATTGGCTTGTGTGTCCTCCTTACTGCAACCCTATAGGGAGCCCTTGATCAAGGCGTTAACTTTAGCAACCGGCAGTATAATACCGCGGATGAACTGAAGGCGGCGGTAGAGGCTATTTGGGCCGACAGCGACGAAACAGCTATGCCAAACGTGGTTCAGATTATGCCGGACAGGATGTTTGAGCTAATTAGAAACTCTGGAGGCCCACTGATTTCTAATCTCAGCTATGTTTTTGTCTTTTGTTAAGTGTGCACATACTTTTGAAACAAAGAAAAAAATTTCATCCAAAATTTTTTTTTCGAAAGTGAAGCGATATTATCTGCTTTGCTTCCATTGATAGGTTATCGACTACGAGAAATCGATTGAGAAGGATTTCATAGCACGAAACCTCATGGTTCCCTTTCAAACGTGAATTTTGAGGGTGTGCACATACTTTTGAAACGCACTGTATAGTTATTACACGAGAGAGTTGCGTCGTGAACGAATACGAAGAGAGCGTTGTTTAGGCGTGGAAGCGCTTCTCAAGAACGGTTTTTTCTATGACTTAAAGGAGGGTCGCATGGAGCCTGAACAGAAGAACAGTGGTCCATTTCCGCTAAATGGCCCTCTGAATGCCAAGAAAGAGGTGTGAAAGAGGTCGTCGGTCCGATTCCCCGCGGTGACAAAATTCTTGCACTGTGATTTGACGCCACAAAAATTGGCACCGAAGGACGACACTGCTAGAAGCTATTGACCAAATGCGCTTCTTATAGAACTTCCACACGCTCTTTGGTACACAGCATGACATCACTACGACAACTTTCCAATTTTGACCAAACTTCTCGATGTTTTCGAGACACACCTTACGAAGACCCTCCATTACGCAAGTAGTCCACGCCATGAATGTGTAAAAACTGCAGTCTTCTGAAGAGAATTATTTCCACTTTTTTGGCATTCAGAGGGCCATTTAGCGGAAATTGACCATAGTTCTGTGTTTAGTGCACACGCCCCTATACCATGCAAAAAACCGTTTCGGAAAGCGCTCCACGCCCTGAACGGCCTCTCTCGTAAGTGACAATATTTGGTATTAGAAAGCCAGAGTAATGATTTTTGGGGTTTGTGAGTTTCACTAACCTTGTTATAGCTATCTTTGAGCAAAGTGTTGATGATAGTTGTGTCGTTAGCACAGTTAGGAATCTCTGTTGGGCCAAATGCATAGGTAGCAAGCACATCAGTGAAAAACGAGACCATCAGCCATCCAAGACGATTTTTCTGAATGAGTTCTATTTCCATCTGACTATCATTAGATAGATGCAAACTTACTGAAGTATATTTCATGACTGCAGCCGTTGGAGACACATGCTCTCGCGATACAAGCAGCTGAGGAGCAGTCACGGCTCACTGGAATGACCCGAACTGTGTTTGATGTGCACAAAAAATCAGAATGAAAGAGGTCTTCGTGGTAGGCAACAGGTATAGGATACCATTGAAAGAGACAACGACGCTGCAACAGAAAGAAACGGCTCGAGGAACATTAAGAAAGAGCAAGCGGATGAAACTCAGAGCCTCTCCCCTTACTCGTGATAAGAGCTGTAGGTAGATTGCTCTCCATGAGTTGGATGGTATTTTTATAGAATCGCAAGTTCATTGAGGGGCACTGAGCCTATAAGAAACCTATTCGGATACCTCAGCCGACTTCCATTTACATAAATTTGGCATAATAGACTACAGAATGGTGGAGGAGTGTTTTCCACATTCCCGCAGTATTTGCTACAAATCGAATCGGCTCGTTCTTGTTCATCCAGTGGAATCACGCAGAGCTGGCTTTTGCTTTCTGGGCACGAATCAACACTGTCCCGTCCCATTGCTTCATGTCGCTCTGCTATAAGGTTGTTTTTGCAGAATATACAACTAAGATTAGCAGTATTCGGTAAGAACTGCGCTAAAAATGTTTGCCAATGCTTAGGCTGATGGACCAGAATGTTCGCACTGAAATAGTTGGCTATGGAAGGGCAGGGTGTGACTGTAATTAGATCCCAATGAAAGAGACTCGAGGCCAGGGTTCGGAGCGAATACTGTGTTATGGACTTTCGCTTGAAAAGAGAAAATGAGACCATTGTTGCAACAAACTTACAAGACAAAGTCGATTGGTCACTCCGGCCATTCAAAATGATATATGTATACGAGATGCTGAGCCCAAATTTATAAGGTTATCCGCGGAAGAATTGCTGGAAGAATTCATGAAGCATAAGCTCTACGGTAGCGACCCTTTCCCACTGACAAGAAGTCGTCAGGGTCGACTCTAACGCGAGTCCTGACTTTTGCTCTTTCCAGAAATATACCTAGAAAACTGACATCCCTGAATATAATAAAAGGATAAGGATAAAGCATTTGCCGTTGATCAATCCCTTTTTGGGATGCGGCACGCATTCTACTTCCATTTGTACATTCGTAGTGGCGTTTGAATGCGATGTGGCCTATACAAATGACTTGCGGGGGCCAGCCGATGTACAAGTCAGTGTTTTTATCCTCCCAGACAAGTCTGGTACCAATTAACCGACCCCGGAGGGATGGAAGGCTTGGTTGGCCCGGGCGACTCACGACCCAGGATTTGATCCCCGGACCGCTCGCGTGGTAAGCGTGCCACTTGCCACTACACCACTTCCGCCCCAAAATTATGACATAATAATTTACCACGCTTCTGAAAAGGCCCAAAGTTCTTGACTAGCATTGTCATTTCACCGTTTGCTCACTTACTATTGCCTGTATGAGTCGATTACTGCTGAAGACTTCCTGCGTTCAGTAAGTCTGTTTTGCATAAAAAATTGTCTTCACAATATAGCATGTAGCATTTGAACTCGAGTATCGAGAATTGTATTACTTACAGTACACCATCTCATTTTGAATGGCCCGAAATGACAAATATTCACCTGCTTTTGTTGAAAATGAATCCCCCATCACGGTTGACGCTGTCCTTATGTCCTCCAAATTGAGAACAAAAGAGGTGAAACAGGCATGAGTGTTGGTGCATCACCTTTGTATTGATTGCTTCACCTTTTCCTTATTCTTACTCTAGAGGCAACGGAAAGAGTTTTTCGTACAAGGCTCTCCTCCAGAGAGTAGTGCAAGAATTCGGCATGAATTGCGCGAAGTCACCTAGCGACGTTAGAGTGTAGTGTCGTTGAGCTAGAGAGATGGCTTCTTGGTAGATGATCTAAGAGTTAGGCAACAACTTGGGTTATTTGGCATGCTATTCTGAATGTAAAGAGCGATGATTGAAGGGACAGATATGATTAGATTCCGAGCACTGGCTTGTCGACTGAGAGACACGACATCGGGACTAGTGAATGCTACAGAGAATCCGCAGACGGCCATCTCAAAGAGAATTGCACAAAGTATGACCGATATGACCAGCCAGGAGGTCGTGAAGGTGATAATCTGGGGCGAGTAGCGAGAAGAGTGACGCCTGACATCCTCCCTCACAATGTCGAAGCAGGCCCCGAAATCCTCGACGATTTCGTTACGGCAATCGAACACTTCATAACGCGAGAGGGGCAGACGTCAACGAATTGAATTTGCGGCCCGAAGACAACCACGACAGAGAGCCGCTGAAGCCATCGAGGGCGAATATGCAAACATTTCTTGCCGGGTAGATGCCATTTGAGATGAAAAATTGACGCCAATTGCTGAGCTATTCGGTTTAGGTCTGGCATATGTACTAGCACCAATTTGGTTACTTCTGGCTGAACGCTTCTCTGGCAAACCCTGACGTGGGATGTTGTATGCTAAGAGGCTGTGGATTGTTTGTGGAGAACAGTGGCTCCTCATCTCCACCTTAATCAAGACATGACCAACTAGATTGACCGCTCCATCCGGAAAAGCTTATATGTTCGAGCTGACTAGTTGTAAATCAGAAACGCGCCCACGAGAAGTGAACTTTCTTTCGCGCTAGAACAATAGCTGGCTTGAGTTTTGATAGACGTCGAAGTGACTGGTGGGTATGGCGCTTCATGGGGCTCACACAATGGTGAACCCTGGTTTTGGCTTACTATTTGGAGACAGCTTTCTTTTCTTCGAAGTGCACTAGCAATGTCTATCCACTGAAGAATACCGTGTACTTTTTTGCGGAGTGCTATTCCTTCCTCTTTGGTTCACGAAAGATCCACTCTCCAGTGGCCAATGACTACTGTACGCTGTGTTCTGTGGCTCCGTCTACACATCATTATAGGAGCGGGAATTCGAAGAATTCTCAGCGGACCTGTTTTGTGTGATAAGCTGCAAGGGAAAGGCGGGTTGGAAATGAAATTAGAGTTTTCGAAGAGGTGGCAGTGACGCCGTGAACGAAGTGCCAACCCCAGAGAGGGTAAAATAGAATGATTCAATAATTTGCATTCAACACATGATCGATGATTCAGTATGGAACGTCACTCGCACAGATATGCTCTGTACCTTCCTTGTGCAGGGAGGAAATGTCGATCTGAAGCGCAAACTCTCACCTTTTCTCATTCCATTGGTGTACCGAGGACCAGAGTTGCTGACATTTTGCCGTTGAATAAGGTGGGATTTTCTGAAATTGTTATGAACAAAATCTTTTGAATTCACAGCGAGGTGCGAGTCACGAAATGGATTTCCGAAAATTGGCGTGGTGCAACAAAATGAGCCACTTTGTTACGGAAGTTAACGAAAAGGACGAAAGAGGGATGGCAAAAGCGTCCAACATTCAAGGCAAAGCAGAAATATGAGAAAACGAGTGAAAACGATTACTTGATCGGAAGAATTTTTTACGCGTGAGTTTGTCTCCAGCAGCAGCCGCGGAAGAGGCCGACAGATTCAGCAGCAGCGCTTCTTTTGACATGAAGCGTGCAAAAAACATTTTTATCAGAGATGACACATCGGTCTCTTGAGATCGACAGAGAAGCTCCCCATCTGGCAGCCAAGAGGTCACGAAAAAGATCTTGTCAACCCGCATCACTCACATATCTTCTTTGTTTAGAATGACGTTCATTTGAAACGTTCCTCTCAAGTTCGCCTGTACTTTCCGATTTCTCTGGGGAGATGGCTTATGGCAGGAGAGCAGCGAACGGAAGCCCAGATTCTGAAACTGGTGTGGATGTCTGCATGCGATTTTCGAGGAGACCAAGTACCACTTGTTGCGTGTGATGTCTGGTAGGTGGTCTCCCAGGCAAAATCACGTGCAACAGTGTCATTCTGAGACGGGCGCAATCGTGAAGTGGAGAACATTCCCGCCAAGGAGCTTCTGTCTAGCTCGAGTGGAAAGCTTGAGGAGCATTTTCACTGCAATGCTCCTGTCAGCGTCATTGCTTGATTGCGGAAGTGCGACTTCGTCGAGCAAAACCCATTTTCAGCAACATTACCGTGATCGTCAACCTCTGCTATCTTCAAGAAGAGAAATCGAGCTAGGAGCGCTCCGAGCCCGACGATCTTATAGATCTTTGATGTGCTTCTTCAGTTGTCCTATTTCAGAAGACACTGTAACCCATGAAATACTAATCATTGGGTACAAGAGAAGCCAAGTCGTCGCTATATCTCGAAAATACTTTGGTGTTGCTTCAGAAGCCTTATTTGGCTGTGCTCAACAGTGTTAGAAAAAGCTAGCCATGGTCATGTCAGCTGTACTGCCACCTGTAATATGGATGGAGTTAGGTCAGAATTGAAAGATAGAGGGGTAATTGGGCTTCCATGTGCGACTCTCAATGAATCTTGGCATGAGTTGTACCGAATATGTCAGTGTAGTGAATAAGCTTCAACCAAGATTGAAAATTTATTTGACTCACGTTTCGGCGCTTTCGCCTACCTAAGCCAAATAAACGTTATTTTATCAACCTCGGTTGGAGCTTCATTCACTACACTGACATATCGGTAATTAGGCTGTTGTATGCACAGTAAAATTTGCATTGTGAAAACAGAAACTAGGAGCTAATACCGATCATATGAAAGATTTTTCACTACGAGTGGCATTTGAAAGACTCAGTAAGGTGCTGCTCATTTTTCGATCCTGCTCCGAAGTTAGCTCCATATTCCACTCAAATCATATGGCGGCCCGGCTTCAGTAGTATGTTTTATTTTCTATCTGTCTTTATCTGTCTGCGCACTAGTCTGTTGGGAACTGGTTTTATGGGCCACCAATACGTAAACGTCGCGGAAATGGCTGCGGCTGCACAACCTCTTCTCCCACCTGACGGAGGTCTTCGTTCCGCTTGGTAGGCCTTGCCGTGCCTATGATCAAGACGATTCCTACACTCCCACTCCGAACCCAAGATTTCTCTGATATAGTCGGGACGGAGGTGGCAGGGGAGGTGGTGCAAGTGCTTAAATTCAGAAATTTTACATCTTATGTCCTACTCCATCTTCCTGCCTGTCCCCACTGTCCCTTCATGACGATTACTAAAAACCCAAATACGACCACCACTCCCACGAAGGCAAGTACAACCCCTTCCTATCGAGAAACTCTCAACTGCTGTTCGCCCTGCTCAGCAGACTGTGATTATAACGAATCCGATCGAATTCCATTATCAGCGGAGAGTCATTCGCATGAGAACTTAGCATATTTGCTAGACAGAATTGCGAATAGGCCGAATCTAGGTTTAAAAAAACAAGGTCCAGAGGCAGACCCTCTCGTAAAATTGTACGGCCACCTGTGGCGCAGAAGAGCCTCGAAGCAGAGCGGCCTGGAAGATGTGCGACCTGCGTTTCTGGCGTGCCCGGGACGAATAGCGGTCGAGAAGTAAGTAAGGTTCGACTTAACGTCAGAACTGAGAGCGCCTGCGGACGATATATCTCAGGAACTACTATACTCGGGCTTTAGGTTCAGCAAAGGAAGGCAGTAAACAATCTGACTTTACGTAAAACTCACCAAAAGTATCCTGACGACTTTGCACTATTAGAGAACTGAAAATCCGGATCTCACGTCAGAGTGCACAGATTGTGCTAGGGCACTTATGGTTAGGGCTCAGACAATGGTACAGAAGGCTGCGGAGCGTTTCCTCACGGCGCCAGAGCATATTCCACCACTACGGCCCATTTGGCAAATTTATAGGGTATTGTTGGCAGGAAGACTATAAGTAAAATTTGCATATCGAAAAGAAAAAATGGGAGGAGCCAGATGTGGTCGAACTGGACTCTTGTTCCAAAACCGACCTTTTTCAAAGTCTGATCCAAACAACTTATGCTTGTTTATGGACAAATGACCCGAATACTCCTAAAAATTGAATTATGTGAGGGAATCTGCTCTCCACGTCACGATGGCCACTAGCTCGCCGTTCCAATGAGATTATGATTCGCACCACTATGCATACTCTTGCTCTACACGATGCCCTCAGAAAATGGCAAAATAACTATTTTTTCCATCCCTCGCGTTAACACCGCTAGTCGCAGGGTCCGTAGAGCAAAGCAGCAATATGCTTATGAACAATAAGTATGTGTTGTCCAAAAACGATCAATCCATCGTCACATATATATGTATAATCAGAGGAGTCCCTCACGTCAGGGCAGGGGTCCTGCAAAATATTCACCATAAACGCGAGATGCGGACATCCCAATATAAAAAT
>MU871701.1:1658-21187 GCA_036418205.1 Ostertagia ostertagi | reverse complement strand
TTATACTCATATGGGCTCACCACACCATTCTATTCACTGGTTTGATTTCCATACACCGGCAAACATGCGCGGCCAACCGACTTTGGGGTAATTCAAATGTTAACTGAATTTCAGCGTTTGGTAATTCTAATTTCCACTTCTTTAAAATTGTGAAGGAAACCTTTCTTAGGCGCTTCTGACGTGATCTATGGACCACCATTTTTGGCTACGGTAGGCTTGCGTAACTTATGGAACTCTAGGTAGGGAACAGGTTAGTAAATAACGAGCAGAAAAGAGCGAAAAGGAAGGGATAGCGATCGAGTGCTGTATCAAACAAAAAAGGGTATTGGGCGCCCATAGCTTACAAGCAGTCACCTTGTGTTTGTGTACTACCCACCCTAAGTTTTCCAGAACACAGAAGGGCGTGTACCTTCTGAATGACTTCATCCTTCCATAACGAATCCCCGCGTCATGCTTCCCCACTGATGCCCTCGACTCGCAGAGCTCTCGTCGAGGTCAACAGATTGTTGGGTCTTAGAGTGTCGCAGGTCCTTTTAGCTACTTCCTTGTCCGATGTCCACTGGAACGGATCACTAGTGAGCGATGCTCGTGACAGCCGCGCCCGCCGGGTGACCCTTCGGAGGAAAGACGGTTGGCACAATTCATAGGTAAGATTTAGCTACGGGGAAATCGGCAGTGAAGCTTTTGTGGTCGGTGGATCACGCCGGTCGCTCGTGGTAGAATTTCGAGAACTCATCAAGCACCACAAACACGCCATATCGCTCTTGTAGTTGCGAAAGGAGAAGGCGATCGAAACTGTCGGCTTGTACCTTCTTCGCAGCCATTATCGCGCCCCTCTTCACCTTTGACAGTATTAGTCTAGCAAAATAAAAGTAGGTTGATCACAAGTAGCGATGCTAGTCACTGTTTAATTTCGTAGTGGCAACCGTTGGTGCTATCAACTGTTCTGACCTATTTCGTACCCTTGGGAAGGGGTCAGCTACTGGATAAACTGAAGAATTATGAGCTATCCTTGCAGAGGAGAGCGAAGATGGAATCCATGTATTGGATGGTGATGCTGTTTCGAGCGAAATATTCTCAAAACATGGACCTGCAAGTCGAATGAATTGAAAACACTTCCGCAAGCAGTCCTTCTCTATCGAAGGCGGACCTCTTTGAGAAAACTTGCTGGCGCTGTTGGACAATTTCGCGCAGAATAAGGGCTTCAGCTTTTACATTCCAGGAAGGCTACTTTTCATTTTGAGGGCTGTGCGAGCAAATTCCATTCTAATTCCACTCTTAGCAAGTCGTGAACACCTCGTAATTTTGCAGCATTGAAGGACGCTTTGCAGTCGTAGGCAAGCCGTACAGTGCGTCAGTTTGGAGGTCGAAAAACTTGTACTGCAGATGCAATTCCAGGCTAGCTTTCCAGTGCTTGATTTTTGCATTGCTTGTCAGTGTCGTCATTGCATCGCACCAACTCAACACTATGGCCACTGAAAGGACATGCTTAGAGAGTGGTAAGTTTTTACGAAAGTTCGGATGAAAATGCAGTTTTCGGCGCATTCTTGAATTGCCTCGAAATCATTTGTATCCCTTGAAATAGTCTTTGGCATACTCCGCTCATATCTTTAACTTTCATTTACACACAGAACCTTTGACGCAATGGTGATGTAGTGATAAGCTCAACGACAACCTTTTACCTGCTTTGAAAATTTACCGAATTAAGAATTAGTTCTGTTTGCACTTTTGGGTGGCAGAGGTGTGGTTTGAAACCGACCTTTTGAAAATGCGAGTTCTCAGCCTTTGTACAACCACAACATTCTTCACCCTTCGTATTTTAAGGACTTGGAGTTTTGATATACTTACTTACCCCGTGCAATTCGCTTACCCACCGTGGAAATCTCTTTTTGTCACTTTATGTAGAAAAAGGATGAACTCCAGCAATTAATTTTCCACAGAGTTCCTCCTCAAAAGGATGTCAGAAATCGTTGTACGCCTGACTTATTGCACCACCTCGATAGGCCCGCGATTTCATTACTCGAGTATGCCAGGGAACTTTTGGTTGCTGTTCTCCCAGAAGAGTGAAGCTGGAGGTTAAGGAATCTGGAGAGGTCGTTCTAGGAGTGGTCAAATTCCGTGACTTTCTTCTCTCGCAGCTGCTGTTCAAGAACGATGTGGAGGGGTAGCCGATGGAGCGATGTCAGAGGGAGCCAGTGGAATGCTGATATCGTGGTCCACTCGCTTTCTTCCTTAGAACGCTGGCCAAATTGCAACGTGAGATCGGACGTTTTTGTGGAAAAAAGCGATTCTGAGAGGTTTTGGATTGTTTTCTCGCACTGCCGAGACTGAACAAGGGAGCTCCACCCCTTTCGTATGGTTGTCTGCACATAGTAAAGTGGTTTGTCAAAGGTGATATTCAAAGAATTGAACAAATTGAGACTGCTATCCTCTGAACGCGGAGTTTAGGCATTGGTTTAGCTAGTGGGTTCGGCCTGCGAGGTAGCCATCGGGCGTGCCTCGTCTTGTTGTCGTTAACTCGTATGTCTTCTCAACTGGTGATCGCCTTGGGGAAGTTCTGTTTATGCAGTCGCAAATTGAAACTTCTGAAATTGGTCAGCCGTGCCCTTGGTATGGTCGGTCGGTGATGCAGTTTTCATCGAGAATTCTTCCTACTGCAGTTCACCCCATCGAGATGGCGATGCATGGAGCATCGGCCATATTCGGACGTCTGTTACAAATCCGTGATAGTAGCATCCGGATGCAATTCCATTTCATGGCATAAGGAGTGCTCATCAAAAGTGGCTGGAGGTCCAGTATGAGGTTGATCCTCGCTGCTCGCACCGTCTTTGCCTTGCGGTTGAACACTAGCTCAGACCTGAACTGTGATTTTCTTGGTCGAACATAGTGCTTATCTTCTATACTATCCTTCCCCAACAATGTTTATTTAGGGATCTTAAGGCATAATCATTCGTAATTGTCGTTGACCTGTTTTGATTCTTATTAAATCAGCCTGATAGGGGCTTTCCTTTTTGAAACCTGCGAAAGCTTCTGAGGCATCTTTTAACATTTTACACCATTCGCAGTAGAACTGCCTTAAAATAAGAGAGAATGAATTTGAACAGAAATCGACACAGGAATTATGAAACAGCCGAATACAATAGTGGGTGAGAAGTTTTAATAACGAATGGCTTTGGGGCTGTTGAATAAATTTCTTCTAAGGATTGGTATAATTACGTACTTCTTCATCCTTCGTATAGCATACATTATACGAAGTTATACGATTTCTGGTCAGTCTTCGTATAATGTATGCTATACGAAGTTCCTCCATGCATCCGGCATCTTTCCTTCCACTGTTACCTTGTTCAGGAAGCTGGTGAGCCACCTTATGCCGTACTCTCCGAGCGCCTTCCATGCCTCGATTGGCACCCCATCTGGGCCAACCGCCTTTCCAACCTTCATCCTCCCAAGTGCACACCTAACCTCATCCTTAGTCCAGAGTGCGATGGGACCAGCTGTGGCCTCTGCCCGTGAGTCGTTCTTGTGGGGGAACTCCTCGTTCAGAAGCCCCGTGAAGTACTCTTCCCACCTCCTCTTGACTTCGGCTGGCTTTCTTAGGATGACACCATCGCTGCCTTTTACACTTTTCACCACCCTGATGTCTTGAGTAGCGCGATGGCGGGCCTTAGCCAGCCTGAAGACGAACTTCTCTGCGTTTCTGCTTTCCAACTTCTCGTACAAGGCGTCCATTTCCGTGTTCTTCGCCTTGGCGACAGCAGCCTTAGCGAGCCTCTTGCAACTCTTGTAGGTAGCGAGGTCTTCGGGGCTCCGGGTCTTCTGCCAGCGCTTGTATGCTTCCTTCTTCTGCTTCACGACTCGCTGGACCTCCTCGTTCCAGAACCACGCTGCCTTGTCTCCTCTGAATCCACCTCGCGTCTCGCCCAGGACCTCCTTGGCACATCGCAGGATGGTATCAGCCGCGCTGCCCCAAGTCCGCTGTATTGGCCCGTTAGGATCTGGGAGACCGACTTCCATTATCTTTCGCCTGAGGTCATCCTTCTCCGCTTGGTGCAGCTTCCACCACCGGATTCTCCTCTCGGTTCTTACCCTTGTCTTCTTGGGGAGGTCTATCGCAATGTCTGCCAGGAGGGGCCTGTGCTGGGGAGCCAGATCTTCGCCGGGTAGAACTTTGATATCCTTCACAGTTTTGAGGGTTGATCTTCTTACCAGCACATGGTCGATTTCCGTCTGTCTCCCTCCACTGCTGTAGGTTACCTTTTGAGTCTCCCTTTTCGCGAAGAACGTGCTGCAGACTGCCAGATCGTGGGCTGTAGCCAGGTCCAGAACCCTCTCTCCCTCAGCGTTCCTCGTTCCTATCCCTCTACCTCCGTGCACTCTTTCTAAGCCTCTTCTGTCACTACCGATGTGACCATTCAGGTCACCTGCTATGGTCAGGTAATCATCTTCCGGAACCGATCTTATGGCTTCGTCCAGGCTCAGATAGAACTCGTCCTTATCACTTTCGGGGCACCCGGCTTGCGGTGCGTACACGGAGAGTATGGTCCAGTACCCCTCCTTCGTGTCTATCCTCACAGCCATGATCCGATCGCTGATCCTGTTCACAGCGGAGACATAGTCCTTGAGCGACTCCGCTACCGCTATGGCCACACCGTTCCGCTTGGTGTCTTCTCCATTGTAGTAGAGCTTGACACCTTCCCCGATTTCCCTGGCCTTAGCGCCTTTCCATCGCGTCTCCTGAAGGCATAGGACTTGGATATTCCTGCGCGTCATCAGATCAGCAACCTCTCGGGACTTCCCAGTTAGCGATCCTACGTTCAGAGTCCCAATTCGAACTAGCTTCTTTGGCCGAGGCCGTTCACTCCTCGGTAGCCCTCGCATACTGACCACAGAACTCGGGCGGGGTTTCTGCGCGCCACTTCCGGGTGACGTCCTAGCTTTATCACTGATTCCTTTTTCGACTTTAGACATATTTGTTGTGACGGGGGTCTTCATCAGCCGGCCTGTCAACCTGGGCCTGACGCTGGTACTAGAACCATTTTTGCAATTTTTGCAAGGCATGGTTTAGAGCCTCGGCAGGGATCGAACTCGCGGTTTTTCAGAGGTGCAGACATGAGTCTAACCTCTTAACCACTCGGCTATCCCTGCCATTGGTATAATTACGTACTAAAGAACAGAAATAGATCTACAATAGAATAACGGGATCTGTAGGTCCAGTGGACAGCTCCTGCTGTTGCACCATTGCTCGTCTAATTGGTCTCTTGCTGCAGTGCTGTTATAAAATGCGAACATCTGTTCCGAACGTTCTCTTTTAAAACAATTTGAACTTTTTTGCCTTTCTCCATCACATAGTTCTTGCGCAATTCTTTCACTGTGAATGGGCTACTCTTTCGGTCGATTGTCTTCTGCTATTCCATCTTTCTTCAACTCCTGGGTCTAATTCAGATTCCTTCTCGTTCTTTTTCACCCCGAAATCTCCCTTCAAGGGCCTTTGAAGTACTCAGGCGTTTTCAAAAGAAATCAAAAACCAAATAGTTCAGGTGTATCTGTAGTTGAAAATCGTTGAGTTTATCACTACATCCTTGCGTCAAATTTCAAACAGACTATTTCAAGGGAATTAAAGTGATTTTGAGGCAATTCAAGAATGCGCCGAAAGCTGCATTTTCATCCGAACTTTCATAAAAACTTAACCCTCTCTGAGCATGTCCTTTCAATGGCCATAGTGTTAAGTTGGTGCGATGCAATGACGACGCTGACAAGCAATGCAAAAATCAAGCACTGGAAAGCTAGCCTGGAGTTGCATCTGCAGTACAAGTTTTTCGACCTCCAAAGCTGACGTCACTGTACCGCTTGCCTACGACTACAAAGCGTCCTTCAATGCTGCAAAATTACGAAGTGTTCACAACTTCGCTAAGTGTGGAATTAGATTGGAATTTGCTCGCACAGCCCTCAAATGCAGAGTGGCCTTTTGGAATTTCAAAAAAGCAGAGGGTCCTTTATTCGCGCGAGATTGTTCCACCAGCGCCAGCAATTTTTCTCAAAGAGGTTCGCCTTCAACAGCGAAGGACTGCATGCGGAAATGTTTCCATTCATCCCGACTTGCTGGTCCATGTTTTGGGATTATTTCGCTCCAAATAACATCACCATCCAATACACGGAATCCCTCTTCACTCAATTCTGTAAAGATAGCTCATAATTCTTCAGTTTTTCCAGAATCTGGACCCCCCCCCAAGGGTACGAAATAGGTCAGAACAGTTGATAGCACCAACGGTTGCCACCACGAAATTAAACAGTGACTAGCATCGCTACTTGTGATCAACCTACTTTTATTTTGCTAGACTAATGCTGTCAAAGGTGAAGAGGGGCGCGATAATGGCTGCGAAGAAGGTACAAGCCGACAGTTTCGATCGCCTTCTCCTTTCGCAACTACAAGAGCGATATGGCGTGTTTGTGGTGCTTGATGAGTTCTCGAAATTCTACCACGAGCGACCGGCGTGACCCACCGACCACAAAAGTTTCACCATCGATTTCTCGGAGCCAAATCTTACCTATGAATTGTGCCAACCGTCTTTCCTCCGAAGGGTCACTCTACGGGCGCGGCTGTCACGAGCATCGCTCACTAGTGATCCGTTCCAGTGGACATCGGACAAGGAAGTAGCTAAAAGGACCTGCGACACTCTAAGACCCAACAATCTGTTGACCTCGACGAGAGCTCTGCGAGTCGAGGGCATCAGTGGGGTCGAAGAGAACGCGCGTGCGCGTACGTGGGGGGAAGGCAATGCGCGAAAACTTAGGGTGGGTACATGAAATTGCACTTGTTGTTGTATAATTTTTATCGTAGTTTTATAATAAACAACTTAAAAACATTATCACATTGTTTGTACAACACAAATATACGAAGGCTGCCAAGGTTTTGGACACACATGGCTGCTCCACGTGTTCGACATCGGCACAATACATATAAACGCTTTATCCACACACCGACCACACACTCTAAACATGCACATAAGTGGTCCAAGTCTTTCGCAACTTTCTAGCGTACTTTCTTCACGCACAAACTGTTGTCGGCACCAAGCAATTTTCACTGAAAACGGCGACGGCCCAAAACTGTCATGGTTGCGCTTCACCTGGAGGACCATAACGGCTGCAGAAATGGCTGTAGGTGGCTCACCGTCTCGACACAACGCTCGCGCACTCACCACGGTCAATCGCACACTGAGATATTCCCACAATTGGAGGCAAAGTTGCACTCTGAAAGTCTCATTTCTTCTTTACTAGCCTTATTTTTGCCCAAGCGGAATGGTCCAAACACCTCGAAGCTTTCTCACTGCTAAAAACAGAGGGGGTGGTGACTATTGTGGGGTCGAATACTGTCATTGCAAACCCTCCCGGGAACAATCACCGCAAATAACCTGGACTTAAACCCTATGTCGGAAAAGGATTGAGAGTCCCTTATCCCGCGCTGATCAGGATCTCCTCCCCTATTCACTTTAGATCCCGTACACGTGAATCTCCCATAAAGCAAATTTTTCCCGCACAGGTGGAAGAATATAATAAAGAAAGGTGAAAGAATGTATGTAACAAAATATTCACTACCACGCCTCCTCACCCCCCCCCCCTCCTCAGAGTTGGATCCCTTCCGACACATTCAGGCTTTCTCAAGTAGGCCGACAAAAGAAAGCTTCCGTCCGGTAAGCTCGGTAATGAGCCCCACCCCTTGCAAATATTTCTGCACTCTCACACAAACTTTCGTGCATACCTACGCGCACACACACACCACGCACACTTTTGAACAGGCGTATGCCACGCCGTTATGGAGACGTTTCGGGTTAAGCCACCCACCGTCCCCCTCCCCCCGTCAGTTGAAACCAGCGGATACCCCCCCCAATCAGTCCGAACTAGCGGATGAGAAATGGGTCACTTAACCGAGTCCCTCTACCTACACCTTTCCATGCGTAACTCAGTCGAGACGGGTAAACAGTAAACAACTACTTTCCACGCCGCATAATCCAGCCAAGCTAATTAACTGTAAGGAGCCCTAAATAATAAAAGCACCTCGAGACTAAAGACTCACGTCAATCTCACTGACGTTCATTTAGTTTTCAGTTGCTAGGGATCCCTAAGGATTTCTCAATGGCGTGGCATACCCTGTCCTGAACTAAATCCCACATCCGTACACACACTCGCTGATACACAAGAGGGGCCAAATGTAAACAAAAAAACCATCACAATTTCATAAACATGGCGTTCTTGGAGGCAGAGTCCGGAACCTTGGAATCCAGAACGAGTTTTCATGAAAGCTTCAATCGCAGTCGGACTCTGTCTCTAAGCCACGCCTTTAGTTGAGAAGCCTTTATCGAACCAGAATAAGAAACAAATCAATGATTCAGCGATTGCGAGTCCATCGATAACGCGACAGGTGGAGCAGGCGTTTCGCTTGAACACTTCTTCCTTTCGACGAGCGCCTGAGGCTTCTTTCTTCCACTCGAACTAAAATGATACACTTGCTGTGTGCATTTGATGCAACTACTTATAGGGAACTGGAATTCAAGGTTGTATTTATCCACCGGTTACCCCTCCAAGATTGAGGGTGATACCCTGGAGAGAATATGTAGCCAATTTGAACAACGTCAAATTTCAAGAAAACTCTGCTTCATCTTGAGAACGGGGCAGGCATAGGGTGATTATTGGCGTTGCTATGGCCCGAACGTAACTTTGTTAGAAGATGAAGGGATGTTAGCTCTCTCCACATAAAACCTAAGCACTGCACTTGTCAATATTGCCGTGAAATACTTCGCGTAGACTGCAGCGGCAATTTTCGGAGGGAGGGGGACACAAGGACGTTCTGGGAAAAGTTCCTTGCATCATTCAGGGGCGCATGCATGTGACACGGAACTATCGTTCATTTTTCCTGCGCACTTCTTTGGATGTCAAAAAATGGATGGAAAACGTGTTGAGCGCCACACCTTTTTAACAAAGTTTTTGGGAAAAGTCTACTCGTATGGCTTACCAGGAAGGTCTTTCAGGGCGTGCCAAGCTTTTTCAAAACGGTTTTTTGCATGATATAGGGGCACATGCAGGAACCACAAAACTATGGTTCATTTTTCCTGAATGGCCTCTGAATACCAAAAAAGGGGCGAAGAAAAATCACCTTGGGAACTGTCGTTTTTACTGCTTCATTGTGGGGCATATCGCCCACAACGTTGACATATGAGAAGGTTCCCTCTATCCGTACATTGAAAACAACGCGAACTTCGCACAAAATGATGCGTTTGTCCAAGCTATGTGCTGAAGAAAGTACCATGGTTTCTTGAGGGATTTCGGTGCCAGCATGTTAAAGTGACGCAGTGGCCTAGTGGATAACGCGATGGACTCTAGTTGGACACTGAGACGCAAGGGTTTGGTTCGACTCCTCACGGCGCCCCGTTTTTGCATCTTTGGCTTGAACCTCAGCATGAATGCTAAGTGGTACTATCTCCATGGCAAGCTCCATATTCATGGTTTGGGTCACAAATAACCCATTAGGATGAATTTTCTTCAACAACTGTGGGAAACATGTCGTGGCGCCAAGATGGCGCCAAATTGCGCTGGCGTCAGAAAAGAATGCCATCTTCGTGATCAGGGCGCTGATCTAACCCTAACACCGAATTTGGGGAAAATCGAGATCTTGACTCGACTTCGAAAAATTGGACCGGCCGTAAGGACAACCCGACGTATGTCCGTCGTATGGACGGCTTCGAGGCGAGCTCAAAGCGGAAAATCAGCTGTACCCTCTTGTGATAAACATGGAAATGGACGTCTTGCCTGTACAAGACACGTGTCACACTTCCTTGCGTTATGAAGCCGATCTTGATAACGATAGTGCCAAACATTGACTAAAATGAGCTGGGATGAGGCAGCTTGGTGCAATACTTCGCATGAGCTACAGTACCCCCAATTGTTTGGGTTGGGGCGGGGAAAAGGGGGAGGGGTGCGTGGAGCGCCAGAGTGTGTAAACTAAGTCGCTTGCGCGACAAGTATCAGTTTTTCTAAACGCTTATCATGAAGCAAGGCGCTGTCTCCTTGAGTAATGGGGGCGGAGGAGGGGGGGGGGGGCATTTCGCCACAACAGCTCAAGTCAGTCGCCAGAATCCTTATTGCGTACGTGGAATCCGTAAGAGTTGCCAAAATAGTGATATTACTAGGTATCCCCAGTATAGGTGCTACGAGGAGAAACTCCATGGAAACTGAAAACCCTTATTACCGTAGACCCCTTCACCTCTTGTATGGTCCATGAAACTAAGCGTTATCATGATCCTCTCCTCACCCCTGAAATCGTTACCCATCTGGCTCTCTAAGCAAGTTAATCATTCTAAATTCCCTTTTACAATGCATGTAATAGTTTCAAACGACCTGAGTGCACCATAGGAAAATGTCCCTTCAGGGTGACAGTGCTTAAAATGAAGTGGTGCCACTGGTTTAAAATGCTAAGCTATCTGTACCTAAACGGTTCCCCCTCCCCCTCCCCTACACTATACTTAGGCTGTTGAAGATCAATGAAAGGTATACATTGACAGGGAGACGAGATGGCTGGCCGAAACGAAAATCACTGCAGTTGCGCTGCCTTGGCAACATTCCCGGGTGATCTTTCCATAAATTGCACATCACCGAAAAGTGCAGACTTCCCAGAAAGCCTAGCGTTAATACCTAATATCAAGTAGGTGCAGGGGCACACTTGATAAGCATTTCTACACATCAAACTCCAACTTATCTCTTCGTAGAATTCGGCATTGTTGTTGTTATTGTAATAAAATTCTCCACCTAAGCAACCTCGTTGGCCAGAAACGCTGGGAGAGGCGGCGTTTGGCGGTTTAAAGGACAAATCTCAAACCTTAAGCCACGTTTAGGCCTTTGAGGAAGACGATCTCGTCGAAACGTCAGGCCACTAATAAAATTCTCCACCTAACAACCTCGTTGGCAGAAGAAAAATATCATAATAACTTCTACACATCGATTTTCCAGGCTAATGGCAAAAAAATCCCTAAGCTTTGACTAGCCGATTGGTGGCAGATCATTTAGGAACCTCTCGAGAAGTTAGCTCCTCGAAAATGACCAGTATACCTCAACATAGCTCTCTGAATGGATTCCGCTCTAATAAACCCGTTGATGCTCTTCACGAGATTTTTTCTACGAATCACCAGGCTGGTGGCGAAGTTTCTAAGAGGTAGCCAAGTGAACTACGATGCGAGGTGCTAGGATTCCAGACGTGACTGTAGCTGGGAGTGGGGAAGCATCACAGAGGAAGAATTCCCTCAGTGACAGTAATCAGTAATTGAAACAAATTGGATTAAATTAATCCAATTTTTCGCAGCGGAGGAAGTTCCAAGATGGGTGAATCATTTAGCTTGTGAAAAGGATGCTAAGCGAGTATGGAAAGAAAATGTTTGCTGCGATATTGAATGCCCGAGGGGTCCTCTGGCTACCACATTATACGTCCCCCCCCTTTCGATTAATTACTGTTTAAAGGAATCTTGCGCGGAAAAATCATGATTCTATTTCAGCCATAAATCACTGGCTTGAGACTCATTATCCACGATAATAGTGAAAAGAACTGAAGTATTGCTTTCGTTTTGATTAGAAATTCGAAAACTCGAAAAGGCTGCTACGCGTTCGAATTGCCCACGGACGTCTTTCACGAATGCTGGCGACGGGGATGCTCAAACTTGGTTCTTGGAGTGCATTAAGCTCTTATTCGTCTTAGAAGCTGCCTTTGTCCGGCCTTCTGCTTCTATGTGCATTCTACGATCTGGTACATCTTCTACTCCCAATCCTATTTCTCTTAAGTCGATTTCGATTTTGTTCTTCCAATCTCCGAACGTCCGCCCGATTTGGCGCTTTAAACTCTGATTCTCTCACTAGTGCCGTTCGTCCTGGTTACCGTAGCCGGCCAAACGTTTGTTTTTTGTTTTCGTCCTTCTTCCATCCCTCTGCCCTGCTTCTGCCTTTTTCCTGATCCTTCCGTCTTATTGGTTCCTATATGGCTCGGTGTACTTCTTTCTAAGGCGTTATGTTACTCTGCGGTTTCAGCGATCCGTATACTATCAAGTGGGCGGAGCTTGCGTGACTTATTACTTAGTTGGTTGCGATTATTTTCCAAGTGAGTCACCTTAACTGAGTGAGGCCTGCGTCGATGGCGTGTTAGGAGGAGTTGATAATAAGACGGGTGCGAAGAGATTTGTCACGCGGTCGAATTTTCTAGGCACGATTCCGTTGCGAAAGCACCTCCGCGTCACTTGCCGTTTCTGATGAGTTTTTATTGTCCGCCACGAGTCTTTCCGGTCTCTTTAGACTGTCCACAGTCTGCCCACGCTACATCAACGCGCTGTTATCGCGTGTGTCAAGGCTTATTTTCACGCCCAATTTGTTAATTTCTGTTCCGTGCTTCCTATCCCCTGGATCGATCTGTTAGTACCCTCTAAATTTACTGTGATGTTATGCCCACCATGTGTTAAGGAAGTCCGTCCGATAGCGGACCCTCGGCGTTTCAGGTTGAATGTTGTTGTGTTCATATTGGCTCCCTCAAGTACTCGTCAGTGTGGCTTTCCTTGGTTCTGCCCATTCGATTGGGCCTCGAGTCCTTGCGCTCTGCCAGGCGAGTACGCTCTCTTCGCTACGCAGCCATGTGGCCTCACCACTTTCGCTCAAAGCTCCATGACCAGGCCGGAGTCTGAAACAAAGTGGGTAGCTTACAATTTTATGATCAGACTATATTGTCGACCTGACGAACTCGTGATAAGTTTCAGGGCAGATAAATGTTATGATGGAAATGTCGTTTTCAGGATACAAGGGACTTCGGAGGTGTCGCTTGGGATTTTAGAAAGAACATGGGGCGGTTCCGGTGGGAAATGTATGGGAAATTCGCTGTTCTGTTTTAACATCGGCCTAGAGTCTCCTTTCGCTTTCCTTCACCTATCCTTAGTCCTATCGGATTCTTGACTTGGTCGGTTTGGCCACTGTTGGTTCGTTTTGTCCATGCTCGTGGAGTCACTGCGTACATTTACGCGCGAACCGTCATATCACAATCAATACACCACCCTCCCCTGTCCCCCCCCGGGTTAGTTTTGCACGTTTTGCACAGGTTTACGGTTTTGGAGTTGCTCTTACTTCTTGGCATGCGCCATGCACTCGTTTTCCATACGAAATCTCATTGACATTCGAATACGAATAAGTAGAAATCGAAATAATCTGCTGCGCGCAACAATCAGATTTGCTTCTATCGAGTCAAAACCAATACGAACTATTCAAGAAGCCGATAGCCTTTCTTATTGAGTTAGGCTCAAATTCTCGAATATTTCTACGTTTCAATCTAGGAAAGAGCCCCTTAACTGTAGGAAACCTAGCAACGTTCACCAATCGGTGCGCAGCTTAAAGCCTCAAACTTCCCTGACACTCATCCTCATTCCCTCAAAACATCACCTCCAGCTAAAAAACCGAGGCGAATATATAAGTGGGTTTTGATATGTACTAAATTGGTGCTATACAAGTAGGGTGGGCACGCCGCATTTTTTGAACAGAAATGTATGTAAGTGGGACTGCTGCCCGCTACTATACTGTCACGAGAATCGGGGAATTCGTGAGCCAGGGGGAGTGTAGCCAATCTAGGGGGGTGGGGGTGAGGGCAGTCAACTTGACATGCGTGAAAAGCGGGGGAGGTGCTCATCCCACTTGTACAAAGCCTAAAAAATTCCCAGGCATAGGGATTCAAGGGCGGAATTCAAAGATTACTATATGTGAACGATTTTTCTCGGCACGAAATGGAACCTCACTAGCCTCCTTGAAAGAACCTTCACGTTGCACCCCAGTGCAGCACCACCTCACACCACGACCTCACCTATGCGAACCCTAACTTTATTGCTGTGCCGGTAACCTATCCACCTCAATGAAATACCACAAATGATTTGGCTTAATCATTGAAAATCTTCGATTAAGGGGGAAGGGGGCTCCAAGAACCAAAAAGCTCAAAAAGTAGAAAGAAGATTATAGGAAACAGCACTAAACCGAAAGAAATTGTAGCGTGATTGAAAGGTGAGGCGCGGTACGAAGAATGCATCCACCACACGTGGAGATCGATGAGTGAACAGTCCTGGGATGGGAGTGGCTTCCGTAGGTTCAACAGTTCACGCCCATATTGAACATTGACGTATCGGATCCCAACCTTTCGATGCGTGGTCGGTTAACAAGAAAATAATTGAATTTTTCACAGAAAAATGTGGGGCCTCTCCCGTCGTGGCTTTCAGTGTGCTCTTCGGTGCTATACAAGTAGGGTGGGCACGCCGCATTTTTTGAACAGAAATGTATGTCAGTGGGACTGCTGCTCGCTACTATACTGTCACGAGAATTGGGGAAGTTCGTGAGCCAGGGGGAGTGTAGCCAATCTAGGGGGTGGGGGTGAGGGCAGTCACTTGACATGCGTGAAAAGCTGGGTGTGCCCACCCCACTTGTATAGCACCTGCTCTTCTGCCCCTTCTTCACTTTTTGCTTGCTGTTTTCGGTTGCAGTGCAGGACTGATGGATATTCAAGACTGCAATCAAAATCGATCACTGCCCAGGCCACTCCGTCAGGCTCCTCCACCATCAAACTACCTAGTGACAAAGCAGTTGTCCAGGAGATAGACGAACTGGCTTACCTATGGGCAGTGCTCGTTTTCAAGCTCAGATCAAGTAGCCATCGGTGGGCTCATTGCAGCACAACTACTCGATACAGCGCAAGATTGCATGGACCAATAACTACGAACACAAAGAAAACAGGGAGCTCTTTCAGAATTATTTCCCAAATGCGGAGGAGCCGTAGGCGCTACGTGGAGCAAGGCTTTGACCAAAAGAGCGAATTATCCTTACATCTAACCAATCTCCTTTCTTTCGACCGAGAAGCCCTTGATTTGATCTGCCGTTCTAGCCACAGCAAACGAACCCGTGCTTGCGTTGACCTAAATTACTTCCCTTCTAGCCTTCCCAAATTTTGGCGAAAATACCGTTGGGAGAAGCTCGCTATTGCGCTCTCCGTCTGCAACGCTAATGGGGCGAGCGCAGGCTGAAACGGCCTCGGCTGACCCGATAAAAGCGATTCTGACGGTTAGCGAAGTGGGTTGGGATTTTATTCGTTTTAGGACTGATGGTAAACCTAAGAGGGGGAATTGCTCCTTGTCCTACAGGCTCAGTTTTGAGCTCTCACCGATAGATGGCCAAAATGGTGCTATCTCGAGATAGCCAGACGAGCACGCAAAACAAGTGGCTCCCCGATCTATCTGCACCATAATTTTCTTAAAGTTTATGATAAACGAAACGCTGCTATCCTGGAGGGGAAGGGCAAATTGTCATAGCAGCTTGTCTTGAGAACTCTTTCCGCAGATTCAGCCCATTTTTACCTTATTAATTACTCATGGGACAAAGTTTATGGCGAGGAAAAGGAATCCCAGGGGAACTTGAAATGCTTACACATTCTGGAGACACTCTTCCCCTATGGCTTAGTCTTGGAACTGAGCGTTATTGTAATCCCTCCCCACCCTCAAAATCGTACCCATTTGGTTCACTGTGTATACTCTAGGAAACGAGCAGAGCGTCCGGTGCAGACCAGACACCATAAGCGACGCCAGATAAAAGAAAACCGGCTGTTTCTTCTTTTCCTTTTTGGCCGTCGTAACTTGTGGTCTGCACTCGATGTTCTTCTCATTTTCCGAAGAAGAGGGTAGTGGTGTCTCACTTGTTCTGAACGTTTACAATCTGTTAGTTTTATATGGCTTGTGTGAACCGTAGCTGAATGCCGCTCCCTTTAGGATAACACTGTCAAGAAGAAATTCCTTCAGATAGTTTTAATTGCATTGTTCTCTCCGTACCAAAATGGCCTTACTTCCTAGGCTATACTTTGAGCATTGGAAGATTACAAATCAATTCACAAAACAAAATCAATTAGACGTTGGAGGAGAGGACAGTGGGAGGAGATGGATGGCTGATCACAGCGATTGCGCTGCCTTGACAAAAGTTGCCGGCTAATCTTTACATGAATGACACAGCAGCAAGAAGTGCAGTCCTCCCATTGGGGGGGGGGCGTTGTCATGCAGCACCTGGCTCTGCTAAGACATGGCCTTGTCATCGTTCGGCGGGCTCACAAACGAAAGTTTCACAAATGGAACATTCTCTAAACATGATTCTCTATGCTACTTCGTAGTCAAAACTCCACGCATTGACATCCCAATCCCAAAGAACCGTATTAGAACTCCTTCAGTCGCATAATACTATCGATATACTCTAGGATTAGATTTCCGCTAACCTAGTGTCACACTTTTCCTGATCTCATTCACGAGTATCTTTTTCCTGAATCCCTGAGCTGTTGGCAAAGTTTGAAGTGTCTAATCACCCTAAAATAGCGAGGGGAAGAATTGCAGTCTCCCAGTGGGGAGGGGGGGGGGCGTTTGTCATGCAGCACTCGTCTGATTGGCTCAGACGTGGCTGTATAAGTTCGGTCGAGAGGCTCACAAATCGAAGTTTCACAAATGGAACATCTCTACACATTGATTTTCTATGCTACTCGTAGAAAAACCTCGAGTGTTGAGAAGCGAATGCACAAAAGCGAACCGTTTAGAAATCTTCAGTTGCATATATGATTCTCTAATACAGCTTCCCAGGACTAGATTTCGCCAAACTGTGTAGTGAAACACTTCCTGATCATTTCACGGGAGATTTTTTTCCTGAATCTTCTGACTGTGGCAAAGTGGTTGAAACGGTCTAAATCAACCAGTATAGCGAGGGGTAGAACTTGGAGGCGTGACGCGGGGTTGGGGTCGGCATTGTTACGACGAGGAGATTTCGTCCCCCCCTCCAATAAGAATAATCTAATCTCTGCCAGAAAGAGGAAAGCTTCGTGGTGGTGCAGCGTACTTGTGTGCAAGTTAATTATTGAGCTAGTATATAAAAGTAGGACGTGTTGTCGTGTTCTAATTGCCTTACTCTGCATACGATTTCCCCCCCCCCCTTCCTCCTGGCCTCTTTCGCTCCCCAACCATACCTGAAATGGCTTCTTAAACTATTCTAAGCCTTTTAGGTTTCTTATTATTATCTTTTTTATTTTATGTTCCTTTTGATGAACATCTCTGAACCTCTGATAGCTTCCACCTGTCCAGCTTATCTCCACCATGTCTCCACATCAATTTCGCAGAAATTCCGTTTGTTAGGATCGATCTGAAACAAGATATTCAATTTTCGACAAATACATCATGGGATCAAACACGATAATTCCTTTAGCCGATATTGAGTGCTATACAACGTGCGCGGTGGGCACCCCAGCTTTTCGAGCGGCATGTGCAATGTGACTGCCCTCACCCTTACACTCCCCCTGGCTCACGAACTCCCCAATTCTTCGTGACAGTATAGTAGCGAGCAGCAGTCTCACTGACATACATTTCTGTTCAAAAAATGCGGCGTGCCCACCCTACTTG
This sequence comes from Ostertagia ostertagi, assembly GCA_036418205.1. Taxonomy (NCBI): domain Eukaryota; kingdom Metazoa; phylum Nematoda; class Chromadorea; order Rhabditida; family Trichostrongylidae; genus Ostertagia; species Ostertagia ostertagi. Next base: position 3,719 of record MU871701.1, on the reverse strand, counting down.
TATTAGCACCGCGATATGATAAACCAGCAGGACATCGGATTACTTTTCCACTTCAGCAAATACCACAAACGAATTCAGCCTTATTCAATTTGAGTTCAAAAATCTGCTGACGGAAGCAGTTAAAGTCTCGTCAGCTTGCAGATGATGCTAACGAATATTTCAGAAAAAATAGAATGAGTGAAATATGAGACAAAACGAAGATACATCCACCATACATGGAGATCGATGAGACAGGGTGGGATTGCAAGGGTGGCCTCTTATTGTAAGGTCCAAAGTTCACTTGTCTGCATTGACTTATTGTGGTCAAATTTCGATACCCGCTCAATGATATGAAAATATTTTAAGTGAAGTTTCTTCCAGAAAACTATGGCCATATTCTCGTTGCGACTGTCATTGCGTGTTATTTTCCCCGTTCCTCCCTTTGCTTGTTGTTTTTTGTTTTCAGATTGGTACTTCTGATGAAGACTTGATCCACAATCGAAATCGATCACTGTTCAGGCCAATCCTGCCAACCGCCTCGAACAGCAGGAACTACTGGTGGAGAAAACCGTAGCCAAGAGACTGAGGATTTGGCTTAGCTAAGGACAGTACCCGATTTCCAACCAGATCAAGTCTTATCGATAAGCTTATTCTAGCACGACTGTTCGATTTCCAGAGGCTAAAAGCAAGCACTACGTGACCAAAGCTGTGATCAAAGAGCCGATCACTCTTACATTTTACAATTTTCTCCCTTCCCTTCGGAAAATTTCTTTTGTTCAGCGGCCATCCTAACCATAATGAACGATTTGTGCTTTCTTCTAACTTCTGTGGCTTTCAAACACCATCGACTTTGTGCCGAAAGGTCGTGTAAGAATTCTATCGAGGCGAGTGCAGAGGGGAATTCGAGCTGTCGAAAACTGTAAAGTGTGTGAAAATACGATAAATGTTAAAATATACAGCAAGATCGTCTTTATTGTTCCACCGTAGACTGCATTATTTCCAAGAAAGAGAAAAAATGACGTAAATGAGAAAATATCATAGGGTAAAACGAAATGTCATACACCTTTGCTGTTTGGACTCTAAAGAATTAAACGAGCACGTTGGACTGCGCCAACGGGTCAGTGATTAAAGGAATCTTCCGCGGAAAAAGCTCCGCCTCCATTACCACAGAAAAACGATACCCCTTAGGCCCCTAGCCTCATGAGCATAGCAAAAAGAACGGAACATAAGCGTTAGTTTCGATAATACTAATCCTACACACAAGACAAAATGATCACTCTTTCCGTGGAAGATTCCTTTAAGGTATCGTTTTCTGTGGTAATGAGGGCGGAGCTTTTTCCGTGGAAGATTCCTTTAATAGCGGGACCTTTCAATACCTCCGCCAGTGCGAAGCAAAGTCGAATGCACGGCGCACATTGGAGCGGGGCCCCGAGCGTGCTCATTCAATGATAGTGATCAGGGTAGATAGACACATTATCTAAAGGGACCGCTGAAATTCCGTACCAAGCTCAACTTAAACTAATTGCAATGGTAGGAAAAGATCGTTTTCCAATTTTAGAAAATTGTTGGAAGAGCGCATTCGATTTACAGTCACGCTCCAGCATTTATGGGAAATGCCGTATTCTGCTGATTTTAATGCCACACACCGATCTGCACGAGAACGATTTCGAAGAAAGCTGTGATCATTCGAAACTGAGAGCTCGCATGTGAAAAAAAAGTCGGAAACTTTCGAAAAAAAACCGGGGCCATTTTAGAATGATTGATTTTTTAACACTATTACAGCACTTGCTGAAGAAAAAGGGAAAAAAATTGTCGAACTTCAAAGCAAAAAGTCGCGCACTTTTGTGCCAAGGCAATGAGAGACTTAGCAAGGACGAGAAAGTGCAGGCGAGAGAGCACTACGGACTAGAGGGCGCAGATACTGCATGCTGCCAATGAGAAAAAATTGAAGCGGTCGAAAATGGTCTTAACAAGGCACTAGCTTCCCTGTTACGCACTTAGAACTGAGAGAACATGCATCTGCGACCATCGTGAACAACTCTTTCCAATCCACCGGAAAAATTCATTCACCTGAACTCATCC
>MU871700.1:7287-22014 GCA_036418205.1 Ostertagia ostertagi | reverse complement strand
AACAAACACGCCATAACCTCCCATTGTATTTGGCCATGATCCTTGGCAAACCACAATGAAGTCTTCTAGGTGTGGCAGTAAATTATCCATAGATTTCGTCCAACAACTCCGCTTTTTCCCATTCATTGCACTATGTGGTAGTTAATGAGGAATTTGCCTCTGAATGAGCGGTAATTGAGTAGAAGAAAGCCAAGTGGGAATCGTAAAAACGTACAAGCACTCAGTAATGTTGTACATCACGAAATGAACATCTTTTCTTGGTAGAATCACTCGTCAATTTGGCTATCCTATCTTTTTCATATCTTTTATCGCACTCGTTTTTCTTCAACTTTAACCCCTGCCCTATGCACTAATGTAATGCTCGTAGTTGTGCTGAAGCAGTAAGTCCCTAGTCATTATCGATTTCAGTTAAGTAGTAGGATCCAGTAAGTTTTATGCCAGTTGCAGAGATATTTTGTTATAGAGTCTGCACTTGCATCTCTGAGAGAGAGTTATGTTAATTTTCGGAATTTTTGCGTGCTACTTTGCACTACCTACTTTTTTCCTCTAACCATAAGCAGCTTATGTAGCAAGTAAACTTCTGAGAAGAAGCAATGAAGTACTACACATAGACGACCAATTCAAGTTTGACTGGAGCAGGGTCGGTCCTATCGTTGGGAATTTTTGCAAAATTTCTTCGACCCCCTCCTTCACGACAGCTTTCATGCGATCCCCTCTTCACAACTTATTTTTCACTCGAAAACCACCGTCGAGCGGAGGTATATAACTACCATGAAACCGCAAAAATTTCCTTTTTTCCCTTTACTTTTCCCTAATTTCCACTCTTTTATCTGTTTTTACCTATATTTCCAATACAACATTTTCTAGGGGTGGGGAGGGGAGGGGTCCCTTTCCTTCGTAATATAGCCCATAGCTTAGTCATCACATGAGCGGAGAGCATTCAAGAAGGCCGTTATTTTTCCTCTTCATGACTAAACCGCAGGCGATGCACCCGGTTCCATCTCTTCATTTGGGTCAATGAATAATGACAATAGGCATGCCCTATCTGGTCTTAATTGAACGCAGAAAAAAAACATTACTGCAGTAGCCTCGGAGCGATCGTCCTCCGGAATAGTGTCTTTCCTTTGGTTTCTTTTTTTTCTGAATTTCCTTTGTTTCCTCTTACTTTTCTCTAATTTCCAGCTCTTTTATCTGTTTTCACGCTCACATTTCCAATTACCACACATTTGTCTAGGGGTGGGATGCGCGGAGGAGCGAAAGGGGGCGCAGGGACTCCGTTGCCTTTCGATAATTAGCATAGCTTAGTCCATCACATTGAGCGAGAGAGCATTCACAGAAGGCCGTTATTTTCCTCTTTGTGACTAAACCGCCGCCAGACTGATTAGCAACCCGCTTCCATCTCTTCATTGGCGGGTCGCAATGAATAAATGACATATTGCGTAATGCCCTCTTATCTGGTCTTAATTTGAACGCAGAAAAAAAAAAAATTCTGCGAGTACGGGAGATTACGTCCGGGAGCATCTCCCCGGAAATAGTGCGGACCGTAATATGCTATTCCTAGACGTCGACCGCTTATTCGACGGTAATCGTGTGTTTAACTCCTCATTCGCGTAGCGGGGCAATGGCCATAAGTTCGCATTTAGTATAGCGATTCACCAAATTTTCGAGGATGAAGAATCCATGAATCTGTGGAAATATATTTGAAAGGCTAAGACGGATCTATGGCCCGATCACTTATGTCGCAAGGCGCAGGAGCCCTGCTCCTTGCTACGTAAGTGCGTTCTAATGAACTTAATTTTGCCATGGGTGCCGTGGACTCAGTGGTGTGAGGTGGGGTTAATGCTACATCCTAGGGCCCTAGCGGTCACTTCGGTCTTGTCAAATTATCCCGAAAGTTGTGTACGTGCTTTCCACTTGCGTACCGCTGCTCTCTTCTCTGGAAAAAGCCTAATTTCGACAGGAAGTCCGGGTCCTCGCCTTTAAGTCCCGCCCTGTATGAAACTGTAGTTGAGTAGTATGTGGCGCATATGTTGGTCATAAAGGAAATGAGAGTGTAAGTGCATGGCCCTTTCCTCGGAGTGTGTTTCGCCGGGTCGAGCGCTGCTGTCGCACATGTGTGTACATTGCGAAAGGCATAATAGTTGGTCGGTTTATGACTCAAAATCGGGCAGGATTACGTGGGATGGTCGAGAGGACGGTAAAGTGGCGCTGATTCAGTGAGAATACTGTAGTTGTACCTGTTTCTGTGAGTAAACATTCTACGATGTTTTCTCAAGAATATCGCCAACCTACTCGACGAATATTGAGACCTGCAAAAAGTAATGCGAATTCTTCAAATGCATCTCTTACGAATGATTTGCCAGTATGTTAGAGCGATTTTCTTACCAGGATGTTTTGTTTCTTCCTCTTCGCACGATCCGCTCCCTCAATGGACCCTACTTCTGTTTTTATTCCATAACTTCGGTACCAGCACACAGTAGCACCTTGAAAGAAACCGCACAGACCTCGGATCCAGAGATAAACCAAACCGGGGACCTTATCTTGTGCTCGAGCATCCTGTGCTGAAATGGGGCTTGGTGGGCTTACAAAAATACTCGCGCTGTACTGTGCTTACTCGATGCTGTTATGGGCTCATGAAATCATTCATCATAACCATGAAGAGGAACGAAATAGAAGAAAATCAAAGGAGAGAAAGTTACCCTTCTAAGTTCTCAGGAAAACAGTTCATTCGCATGAAAAGTGTGGAGTGCATGCAACATCGTAAAGCCTGGTTGATTTCTCCTGTCCCATACCACCTTAATCCTTCTGTTTTGAGAAGGCAATAAAATGTCTTGCATTTTCCCTCCTAGAAAGCATACGATCGTAATAACATCCTTTCTGCTGTATGAATGTGCATTCGCTGCCGTTCAACGTTCTTGGCGAAGCTCCAAATATTCTTCCTCTATCCAGAATCGCAGTAATATTTTAGTGCAGGTTGGCCTAGACAATGAATTGCGAAGGCCAATTATACTAATTCGTTGTTTTTATCTTATCAGATTAGTATGTTCCCAATTAACCGGTTTGTAGGGATTTGTTGATGGAAGGCTATGGGTAGTTCAAATTAATCGGACACACGTAACGGAATTTGACTTGCTTCGGCCCGGCGCACCGCTTAAGCGGCTAGCAATTGCACGGCTACTTGCTTGTTCCGCCTTTGAGATGGAAGAAAAGTGGATAAATATAGGCGTTACTATTTCGTACTCCTGCCACAACTTGGGTGTAATCCTCGTGACACCATTAGGTTTTTTTTCGTTGAATATCTTGAGCCACGGCATTATAATTCCTACTCTGTAAAAGAAAACTTGGGAAAGCATAACGATAGTGCCCGTCAACACCTACTATATGTCATTATGCTGTTTTTTGCAGTTCCTAAAATGTTCATAAGCCAAATGCGGCGCAACCGGAAGAAAGGCGGAGACGGTGGTTTCATCTCCTGGCGGTCAGGCACACCACACCATTGCTGGCGATCACTGAAGCATTCATTAAGTTTGGGTTCGGACTTAAGGTTAAGCCGTTGATGTTACACATTGGCTTCATGCCTTAAGGCCTATGATTGGGCTTTAGGCTTGTCCATCAAGCTTGACTCCGACATGTGCGAAATGAATCGCGACGCAACAGAGGATACCGGGCGCTGGACGTCTCAATCTTGTTAGGTGACTTGACTAAGAAAGGAGGAAAAGTTACGCACCCAGGGAAAAGGTGTGGGGCGGCTTTTGATAAGAGCTGGTGCAGTGATATACGCAGTTTTTGTTGCTACCGAGATGTCTCTATCCTGCAGTCTTTTTGCGTTGTGCAGCACATAATCAGTGGAAACTCAGTTGTCGCTTGCCCGCCCCGCCTTCAAAAAAAGAAACCCAGTCAGGAGCCTTTTTTTTATTTTCGTGTTCATTCTTTTGGGGGTTCTCTTTCTGGCACCCAACATCATTTTCATTGTCATGAGCGAAAAAATACTGCCAGCTGCACAAGATAGACCAAGATATTTGCTTTAATTTAAATCAGATTGTAGAAGGCGAGAATGAATACAGATAGTCAGTGCCACTGAAGGCTGCCGATTCCTTGGTTCACCTTCGCGCCTGTGCTCAGACTCATTAGTTAGTGTTTCCATATGTGGTCCAGGCTGCTCCTTGTCTTGTTTTCATATTGGTGAATGTATATCACTTCGGAGTAAGCGTACCCATGATAACTTCCTTCTTGTGCAATCAGAGCATGGTCTTGGCTTGGAATGATAGCTGCCATCGGCTTGAATATGGCAAGACGGACCTCTTAGTTAGTCAACTTATCCTAATTGACACGGAGGTCAATGGGACAAGTAAGAGACCCGTTTTCGGCGCTACGTTCTCGATGGATTTTTTGCTTTTCTCGCCACCTGGCGTTCAGCTCAGCACTACCACTATCAACACATGTGCCGAAAACAAACTTATATATCCAAATCTATCGCTTTGAGACACGTTTTTCTCAACTGTATCGCTCCCTCCACGGAATTGAGGTCTCATAAATGACGTGAGCAACGTAAAGGCGTTTTAGTATACCGCAGAAAGTAAGCGACCCGGTACAAGCTGAGATTATCATATAGCATTCAACTCCAGAATCAAACTTGTAATCATGTTGGTTCGAATGTTCGTTGTCGCACGTATATTATCGCATGAGTTTAACACGTTGTATGTCTCTATCGGCGTACTAAAGGCTACCGACCGTCCTGTGACATCTATTTATTTTCGCTCGGTAGGAGTAAGCACAAAAGTCTTACACCCGCTGCACGTGCAAATGGCGCATCTCTTAGAAACGCTCACAGAGTAGAAGTTAAGGTGACGGTCGCACGTGGGCATATATGGCGAGCGATAACTCGCACACACCTCCATAACACGCGGACGGTGGATTAGGTATCGTAGCAGCTATCGAAATGCGCCGGCTAGCTAGTTGACCATGGAGCAAGGCAAGTTCAGACGACTCGCCCAGCCACCTCTTCCTGTACTTTTGCAATGAGTAAGGAGAGATAACATTATAAAATGGCTTCAATAGCGGTTTAGCTTTGCTATCCTTTGCATGTTCAAGTGGCTAGCGGGCCTGCATGTTTTTCGAGTTGTCGCCCCTTTGACTCACCATTGTTGGTGTCTTGCTGCCCTCAATTGTGTGTCTTGCACTTAAGATAGACAACAGATTGTCACAGTAAGAACGAAGGTCAAGGGAAAGAAAAATTTGCATAGTGCGGGAGTTCTGACGCGACCTCTCTATGAGGAGGCGTGCTTGGCGCGCAGCTGGCAGCGAAAGGTTGACTTCGGCGATCTAGCATGGCTCACTCTTGGCGCTATTGGCAGGGTATGCCCACCGTCTATCTGATCACTCGCTGCAGACCTACACGTGGCGAGTGATCAATAGCAGGGAGAGCGTGGTGTTGAGGAGGGCACAGCGATGAGAGTCGCATCAGTGCGCAAACCAACGGGCAAGGAAGGGGTCCCATTCCTCGAGTTTCCACATGATTCCTTCTTCATCCCTGCTCCACTGACCGCCTCTGCCCTTATTTCCAATGAGCTAACTTCCCATCGTAAATTCTCCTTTGCGTCTGATAATTAGAAGTTTGTGGTGCTAGCTGGTAGTTGATAATTGATAGTTGTAATTAGTGACAGTTGATAAGTACAACTGCAACGAGCTTATCATTTCGTTGGCAGAAAACTGACACATTTTGTTGAGGGCATCGTAAATTGTATTGTGAAGTCTGCAGTGGACACGCGCCTGGCTACCGAAAACAATTTGTAAGTACGCCAATCGGTGTCTCTACCTGTCTGTTCGTAAAATGCCCCGTAGGTGTGATAACGAAAGTGGTAGGGTAAACCAACCTTTAAGACAACTAGGAAGCAATATAATTTCTGTGGTCTCAAACCAATGAGTTACTGAGATTCTGGCAGCATACTGCACCTATAAACGATAGCCACTGAGCGTTGTCTCAGCCATTTCAAAAGGTGTTGGGGTAGCGTGAGGAGGCAGAGGGAAAGGATAGGGGCGGGTGATGAGAAAGGCTCACCTCTTAGTAAACTACAAACCAAACCATCGCTCAAATTTGGGCCTGACGTGATATCATGACCGAGATACCAATCTTGCCTGCTATGTAAGATGGAGGAAAAGGTGTAGACCTCTCAAAGGCACTAGTCGCGATCGAACTGGTGTGTTATTATGTTTGGAAGTGGCACAAGAAGTACGAAAAGAAACGTTAGTGAAGCAGAAACCATTAGAAGGCAGTGAAATTCTTTTTGTGGGTCAATCGTGTTACCCCTACTTCCGAAAACCAGACACGGGGGGGTCGTTCAGGGTGTGCGAAGCTTTTTCAAAACGGATTTTGCATGACACAGGGACACACGCAGGGTCACGGACCAGTTTGTCACCTTTTCTTTGGAATTGAGGGGGCAGTCAAGGGAAAATGAACCATGGTTCTGTGGTTCCCATATGTGTCCCAATGTCATGTAGAAAACCAGTTTGAAAAAGCTTGGCACCCTTAACGACCTCCCTTGTGAGTGCAGACCACACACCGCAAGTGACGACGACCTTTACAAAAATGTAGACGTTTTCTGCCAATGAAATCACTAGCCCGTAAAAGTTTTGTTCTATCAGTTGTCACTAATTACAACTATCATTCATCAACTATCAGCTATCACTTGTATGAATCACTAGTAACCAGGTTTACTTGGAGGGAGGCCGTCGTCATTTGTGGTGTGCGGTCTGCGCTGAACGCCCATCTGGTTCTCGGGAGCAGAAGGTACGTCGAACGCGAGAGGCGCATACGCTTCGATTTGTAGGGACAGCAGCGGTTGCGGTGTGAATGGAGGCGTTAGACTGACTTTTGTCACGTATTTCCAGGTCGCAAAATTTCCACCGCTCCCGTGATAAGGAACCCTGCTACCTAACCGAAAAAGAATTCCCTCAAGAATTATTCGCGACTCTTGCCTTTGAAGGCAAACCTCGGGATTAGCCCAACTAGTAGGAGTGATTCCACGGGGGGAAATTTAAGGTCCGTACGTAACTGGGTCACTTCAGCATCATCGCAAAAACTGCGCGGTTAGGGCGCTAGTCCTTACGGGCCCGCAACCATCGACTCCCTTTCCAACGCATTCTACCCGACGCGAGAGGTGGTGAGATCAGAGTGCATCGATGTAGAGATCAGCGTGCTCTCTCGAACAACGTGCTCTCTCACACACAAGTGGCTCGTCTCGCGTATTTTGCCGCTGCTTGGACACCCTATCTCGCCCACGTAATCACATTCTACTCTACTGAAGATTAGCGGCCTTAATTGCAGGCATTCGCAAGGATTTCTCTGCTTATCTTTTCACTTTTATTCAGCTCGTTCGCAGCTAAGCTATCACTACACAGGCTGATAGCAATTGTTTAATTCGGAAGTTTGCTTTAAATGATGTGATCACGCAAAGGAGGTGGTGGTGCCGTATCACAATATGGATGAATTCGAGTAGCTCTGGGAACCTTGTGAAGGATACTGTATCGAGTGGTAGAGAAAAGGTGATGATACTATGGTGTTTCTTGCTTTATTGACATTGTGGCATTACCGACCAGGAATCAATTGCTATGTTCGTCGTGGCTTTGAGTGCGGTTTATTAAACGATTGCAACTATCGCGATTTGGGACATGGCAAGGACGAGAACGTGGACAATCACCCATCCGCGACGACGATTTCAACTTACTTTTTGAGCTTCAAATTCATTTAGACACGGTGGGGCGACTGTTTGCAGCAAGATCGACTTAAATCTATTCATGAAATGCTCGTGGTGGCGCTTCATTCGTGACAGTGTCGCTGCCGCCTTAAAATTTCCTGAAGCGCTAGAAATAGAGGTTTAAGAAAGGTCGAACTGGGACCTACTTTTCCATAAACCATAAAAAAAAACTAGTGTTGGCATGAAAGTATATTTTCTCGTCCATTATGATCGCAATTAAGGTTTTTTGAGGACGCCCGTTGGCGAATTCGTAGTGGTGATAAGCATTGAGTTCAAGTTTACTCACATCGACAGTTCGAAGTCGTTTCGAAAAAATTGTTTTTGCTCAATAATGCCATTTCACCGGTCTTCGTTATCCGATTTCTGGGACGAACGTCTGATGTCTTCGCTTTCAGACTTAATTGGCGTCGTAATAGACGTATTACGGAGACAGGCGCCGAAGACGCCTACGACCGGGTACCGTGCATGGAGTTGCATTAGGAAGAAGAAGGGATACTACCTCCCGCGCCCAGCTGGACGCCGCGGATACACGGAACCCAGGCGTTCGCGTCCTCGATTGCGTTTTTTTGTGTTCTCGAGCGAGGTTGGGATGTTAGTTTCTATGTAAAGCTCCTACAATGGGTGTTCACTGATGTGCCCCAGGCTCCCAGCTTGATCGCCAATGAATCGCCATTCTACTTTGCGAATGAAGAGGATCTTGCTAGGGGTTTCCCCACTTTTGTTTTCTTGCACTTCTTTCATCGCCTTTGCACTTTGTATTCATAACTCATAAAATCTTTTTCTTTATTTTCTGAAATGTTGGTACAAGTTGATGAGGTGAAAGCTTCATCAGTATAGGCCGCGACTACACTCGGAATCCAATAACTAGCCCCGCTATTCGCCGCTTCAGAGTTTTCATAGACATTTGAAATTCCTTTGGTGGGTCAGAGATGTGTTTAAGGATAGGAAATACGTCCATGCGCCTACAAATTCGTTTCTGACTCCAAATATGTTCGCTTGGAGCGGCGTTCTCTCTAGCGCCATTGTATGTTGAGGATGTGCTGGCGAAGGGAGGATAAAATTTGACTGTCCGGGAGCGTTTTGTTTGATAATTAGTGTAGCGAACTTGAATTGAAAGGGACAAGCAAAAGAATTTCCAGAGACCTAGTAATTAAGACATACCAAAGTTAAGGTCGTGTGCTGCGACAGAGAGCGAGACAGGGCGAATCACAGAAGGCAAAACACGCGAGAGCGCGCCGTGCGAGAGCGCGATTGATCTCTACATGGTGCGAAGTAGGGTGGCGGAGGCGTTGCAGACGGAGCCTACAGGCCAGGATTAGCGCTACATCGCGCCTTTCTACGAGAAGAGGGGATGATCATGAGGTACGGACTCCACGAATCCTTTAAGGTACCGAAGCTATCGGCTACTCATAGCGCCGCAAATTCCGGTCGTTACAGAGTCGTATAGTGTTCTACACAATGCCTATGCTTACATCTTTTAGTCAGTGTTTTGAGTGGAATGCTTTTCAGCTTCTTGTAAGGTCGTACTTTCTCAGGCATATAGCGCACCTAATCGTGATTGCATAACAAAATAATCGAGATTATAGTAGATAGACCGAATTTAAATGAGGCTTAGACAATTTTTGTAGAGCAAATCCATCGTCTTAAAAGTTTTAAAGGGCAGCACCTTTTTCTCTGAAATGACTCATAAATTTCAAAAGAATTTGTATTCTTGGAGAAGGGATTCAGGATCCTCTTGATATGTAGAATTTGGGTTGACAGCTCAGTTCGGGGGAGGCATCCATTGTATCTATCCGTAGTACTAGAGAGCTAGTTCTTGGCTATCGACACCAACGGATAAGATATAAGTGAACGACTGATTTTCGACGAATTTTGATAAGGACTTTGAATGTCCTGCATTCCACCACTACTGCCCACTCCCGTACACTTTCTGCACAGGTGAGTCCATGCCTAGGAGCTTCTGCAGACCCTTACCCTTTGCGGAAGGTGTCCTTCGCTGCTGGTCTCAGGACGTTCCTTGGTGATGCAGGCGGAAATGTGAAAGCGTTTCAGGGGTTCTTACCACATTGACCACACTATTTATACAGAATCACCTTTAAAATGCGTGATTACGTGTATTGAGGCCTCTAACTCTCTTTCTCCTGAGTATCGAGAAAAAATGTAGTGGCCCCATCAGCCACTAAACTGGAGTTTACACCTAGATTTTAATCTCTCATAATGGAAATCCTGCCTCGAGGACTATCGAGGCGTACTTGAAAAAGGCATTTGAATTACAGGCCCCTCCTTGAGGCTTCACACTGAATCAACTTCACGTTGATGGTGTAGAGGCGGCTGAAATTGCGTATTGCCTCTAAAGAATGGTCTATATCATGGCTGCTTGTTTGATTTCAGCAGTTCTGAAGACTTTTATACAAAACATCTCTGCCTTAGTTTCCTGCCGTACAACGTCATCGTGATGAGTAAGGAGATAGCTCCTGTTACGACCGCGTCGCTCTCTGGGTCTCAGGAGCGCGAGATGTCAGTTATTGTAGAAGAGGAAATGAAGCGACTATTGGCTGATTGGAAACCTTCGAGAAGTTTGTTCCTACGATTGTCAGAGCGGAATCTTCGCTGTCATCTGGTCTCTAGCAAAGATCTGGATATTTTTTACTGTTATTTTTCGATCTGCAACTACTTTAATAGCGAGATCTGCCCTTGTGTTTCTCATATGTTTTTACAGCGCGAAATTGTATCATTTTGCACATATTGCATGGGTCCATTCCCTTTTTACTCATTCACCTTCGTTGTTCATGTGCCCATAAAAAAACATTCTTTCGTTGACTAACGTCGGTCTTCGGGATTGTGAGCTGATTGCGCGCGCAAGTGACTAGTTTTCAAAGAGACCATTAATAGCAGTCATTTATTAATATGATGGATGAATTGAAATCGGCAGGAGCCATTTGACACGACTAAATCGCGCCTAGTGATATACATTGTATTCGTGGATCGATCAACGAGAGTTTGAATGACTTGTTATTGTGCTTCATGTCAGCCTGTGATTTCACTGTCTAGCTTGGATCAAGCTAAAACGCAATGGTCTCTTGTGGATCTTGGCAAGCCCGGCCGCCGCCTTGCGTGCCAAGGTTGTAGATACGTTCAATAATGGGTAGAAAATCAGGGAAAATACGTATGGAACCCGCGCTAGCCGTGCTTCATAATTCCTTTCAGAGAAACGGAAGCTCCTAATTTATCAATCTGGGCGTGGGCGGAGAGACTCTACCAGCTGAAAATCCGCAGGGCTTCATGGGATTGATACGCGTGTCCTGGCGCTTGACGGAACATCTTCAGACCACTACAGTGGGACATAAAGTAGGTATGTCTGAAAGTGAGCTTTCGTTAATGTTTTCAGAATGCGTTCCATCGAGAATAGCGTCGCTGCGAGTATGTTATATTTACAGGCCATTTCCCATTAAATAACCTCTACGCCGGCTGGTCTTGCTTTGTGAATCGCCAAAACCTTTCAAGCAAGTGTGCATTGATTGTACTCGAAAGTGTTTGGTGAGCGTACGAATGGAGCTTGCCACTAGGATTTTTGCCACCCTTAGCGAGAACCCGGCCATATCGATGTGCGAGTGCGTTATGAGTGCTGCGATGAGTTCTTCATGATCTTCTGATAAATGATCGATTTTTCTAGTCCTTGCGTCGACACCCGGCCTTCCTTTCGCATAGCTTCTTCTAATCAAGAGGAGTAGGTCCTTACTTTAAATTCCGTAGATTTTCTCCCTTCTTCCTTCATTTGCAGTTCACTTCGCACCTCTACTTTTACCATCGAAGACTTCAATAAGGGACACGTAGGTCTGATGTAGTATTCGCATTTTCTGTCGTACACTTCCGCTTGCAGAACGGGATATCTGCGACTTCCGTAGATACCCACCTGCCAACAAAGGGCCGACACACCTGCACTCCTTTGGTGTGCTTCTTCGGAGACCTTCTGATTCACGTTCTTTATGCTTGTCACTTAGGATTCCATTAGCCATTAAATGAAAGCACGAGCAGGTTTCAATAGGTCTTCGAATTCCTATTCGCAAGTTAATACGAGGAAATGGATTCATCAATCGAATCCTTCAATGCGAACTAATTACTTTGTGCTTTCTTACAACTGCATCCATTTGTCTGTGATTGCTGTCACGCTTGTGGTGGTAATGGGTAAAATGCTTGGAGAGTGTGAATTGCACCCTACACTGTGACTGTGAAGTTCTTCCGGAGCTTTTCAGAAGAAATGTTTGGGTGTCAGTAGACGTTGCATTCACCGCTCTTATGAATTGCTATTTCATTTTTCCTCAATTTGTAAAGCTGGCAGTTGAACTAAACATATGGCAAAGAGCAGGAAATCTGCCAGAAAACATTCGCATAAATTTCCCAGGGAACGATTTAGTGCTCTTTCACTAAGCGCAGCATTCATTTCCCGGGCACGACCAGCAAATTAATCGTCTACGTCCTCCTTGTTCCAACGTCTTTCAGTTTCATGTCCCATGATTCCGACCGCTGAATGACGCTAGAAGAAGAAAATGGGTTGGTGCATTAAGAGCGGCCGAACAAAGGAGGAGTTTATAAAAAGATGACCCATTGGAAGCCTTGTCTGGGAATGCTCGGTTACCCGGGCATAAATGAATGGCTGTGTAGAGTTTTTCCTCAGTTTCTCGCACATTGTACCATTTTCATTATACTGTAGTGGTAAGCATGGGAACAAAGGCGCTGAAGCTGAGGAACGGATCCTACATTAGCTTTTGCACAGTGCAAGCTATCCCTCCGTCACTTCAATGTCAGATAATTCACTAGCGCTCAACAGGAAAAAATCAAAAATAAATCCGCTATTTATCGGCTTTCCCCCCCTTTAAAAAGCGAGAAAGTGTCGGGTGCAGACCATGCGCCACAAGTGACGACGGCCTTCACAAAATATAATGTTTTCTGCCAATGAAATGATGAGCTTGTTGCAGTTGTATTCTATCGATGGTCACTAATTACAACTACCATTTACCAGAAAACAGCTATCACTATGAGCATCTTCCAACCAGTTTTACTTGGAGACCGTCGCCAGTTGCGGTGTTTGGTCTGCACCCGACACATTTCTCGCTTTTGAAGAGGAGGTTACCTTCCCAAGGACGGCTACTCAGTTAAACTTACAATATCTCAGAGGAAAGTCTAGTTTAGGCATGTCACCGAAGATTGGTAGTCTTAAACGATAAAGGATAAAGCAATTCGCCGTTGATTCAATCCGCCTCTTGCTGGATGCGGTCTACGCTATTCTACTTGTCGATTTGCAACGTTCGTCCGTGGCAATTTGAATGCGGATGGGCGGCCCTATACAATGACATTGCGGGCGCCAGTCGATGTAACAAGTCAGTGTGTTTTATCGCTCGCAGACGCGATCCTGGTAGCAATTTTATCGACCCGCGGGGATTGGAAGGCTTAGTTGGCTCGGCGACTACATCGACTCAGGACTTTGATCCCGACCGCTCGCGTGTAAAGCGCGATTGGTGCGTACTTACAAACCATTTATTTATTTATTTTACTTTATGCACCTCCACTAAGAAAGATGATCTCGTTGTGAAAGACACCAAAGAATCTGTTTATTTTTTTATTCCTTGCTAATTAGACGTCTAGACTACATTATGGAACTTTGTAACAGTGAGTTATAAAAGAATGTCGAGCAGCAAAAATTGTGTTAAGATTTTTTTTTATGGACCCGTCTCTCAAAGGTGGTGTCGGTGCAGGTGGGCGCTTGCCTCTACCACGTACATTATAGTGAATACCGAGTAACAGTGAGTTCTTCCTTTCGGCACTAGCGTAGCCTCACATCTCATGTCGTAGTCGTTAATTGCTATCTTAGAGTGTCTTGAAGGTAAAACGGCTGAACTTGGCATATGGCTTGCTCCTTCACTGATTGTGCATAGTTTAAATTTTTTTTCGAAAGCGTACCCAATAGGCAATTCCAACTAGAAGTGGAATTCCATGCGGGGCATTTACAACAAGTATGTATCATCGCGATAACGCCTTCTTCTAATTGTACGCTTCGATGATGGCGGGGAGAGGGAGTGGTCTGCACTCAGGTCAAGCGTGCGTGAGGATCCGGCTCGACACTTCGCAGGGGGGGTCGTTCTGGCCCGCTGGGTGGAGAGATCGAGCCATTTTGATGCAGTGGGATGCATGCACCGTCGGAAGACAGACATAACAAGGGATGAGTCGATGCAACAGCCCGAAAGCATCAATGAACAATGCGATATTTCAGCCCACCCATTTTCGTGATCTGAGTCCAGTACCATTTTTAGTTACTTCAGTGGTTTATCACCACACACGTTAAAGGAATCTGGAATTTCGCACGCTTCCAAGAGATATTTCATACTTTCAGTAGACCCCGATCGGAAGGGATGTTAGGTACACGGCGCATCCGATGAAAGGGTCATTAGTTGTTGCGCGCTGCTTCACCAACTACGGCTCTGACAAACAACCTCGAAATATTCAGGAACAATGCGAGAGAATGTCTGAAAAGTGCCGTGCCGCAGCTTACAGGGGGTTGTACACCATCTCAAGCTTGCGGTTAACCGAACTCTTCAGGTTCAAATTTATAACATGAACCTCAAAAGTTGAGAAACGCAATCAATCACTCTTCTTAGATAGGGAAAAGCAGTGTTTCTCAAAATCTGCTCTTACTTTAGTAGCATCTCGCCTTAAGATAGGAAATGTACATGGCCGTTGAATATTAGTGCCAATGTTCAGCGAAAAGTACCTTTCGGCGGTACTCGTGCAAAAATACCTCAACGTAGCCGTTTTTTAATAGCTGCAGCGTTTGGAGCAGTTTGACGAAAGCTTCGATAGAGGCAAATCTTCTAGTTAATGACCGGCTTAATCACTTTCGTTGTGATAGAGTTTGGAACTGGAGATACTTGGCTTTGGAATAGTAAAAAAACTCTGCACTTCATCACCAATTTTTTCG
>MU871699.1:0-18065 GCA_036418205.1 Ostertagia ostertagi | reverse complement strand
CGCACCAATAGTTTTCAACCCTTTTCCCTTCGGCAACTCTTATCCACTTTTTTTCCCGGCCGCTGGGGCTTCTAGGAACCGAGTTATGAGAGTGGTGGCAAACTCCACCCACTCCGGGGTGTGCCACGCCCAGCGTTCACATTCAACCTCTACTCCTCCTCTCACCTCTACACATATTTTTTCAGGTCTCTAAGTCATCTCGGAGCCGAATTATGAGGTCTTGTAGAAGACGTTATGAGCACGAATTTTGTGGCAAACCCCGCCCACTTTGGTGCAGCTTAGCCCACCAATAGCATTTAACCCCTTTCCCTCCGGCAACCCTTATCCACTTTTTTCCCGGGCGCTGGGGCTTCTAGGAACCGAGTTATGAGAGTGGTGGCAAACTCCGCCCACTTCGGGGTGTGCCACGCCCAGCGTTCACATTCAACCTCTACTCCTCCTCTCACCTCTATACACATTTTTTCAGGTCTCTAAGTCATCTCGGAGCCGAATTATGAGGTCTTGTAGGGGACGTTATGAGCACGAATTTTTGTGGCAAACCCCGCCCACTTTGGTGCAGCTTAGCCCACCAATAGCATTTAACCCCTTTCCCTCCGGCAACCCTTATCCACATTTTTCCCGGTCGCCTAGACTTCTAGGAACCGAGTTATGAGTGGTGGCAAACTCCGCCCACTTCGGGGTGTGCCACGCCCAGCGTTCACATTCAACCTCTACTCCTCCTCTCACCTCTATACACATTTTTTCAGGTCTCTAAGTCATCTCGGAGCCGAATTATGAGGTCTTGTAGGGGACGAAATCGAGCTACGTATCTTTGTGGCAAACCCCGCCCACTTTGGTGCATGGGTCGCCCACTGATATCAGTTGACTATCATCTCTTCCCCAACCTTTTTCTACTTTTTTCCCATCTCCGGAACTTATTGGAACCGAGTTATAAGCCTAATTGCAAACTCCGCCCACTTTGATGTAAGCCACGCCCATCCCTGACATCTTCCCCTCCCCTCCCCTGCACTAATTTCGTTTCTGGTCTGTAGGCTTCTCTTAACCGAGTTATGAATATTTTCACTGAGCACCGCTTTTTTAGAGAACGCCCCGCCCACCGAGGGTGGGTCTCCTCAGTTCAATCTGGCTTACCAACCGCACACCTATGCCCACTTTTGTCCCGGTCTCGAGGCTGTTTTGTGACTGAATTTGAAATCAACCGATGCACGCCACGCCCACTGTGGGCGGGGCTCCGCTTGGCTGATGTGTGTTTTTTACTTCTAGGGATATGGTACACCCATCCCAAACTTGACCTGGACCCAGTAGGTTGTTGTCCGCTTAATACGGAATTTCGTGACAGACAGACAGACTTAGCGCATTATATATATATGTACATAGTAGGGATCAGACGTGGAAAGGGATGCAACAGCAGCGTGCTAGATATGATACGGTTATCGTTATCGTTCGATTTTCATGCTGGAGTGCACCTCTTATCAAGCAGCCGTATCTTCTTATCTAATCGTATCGTATCTTCCATAGGGTTACGCTCGTCCAAACACTATCTATCTCCGACCTTATCGGTTGATAACGCGGAGTTCGGTGATCCACTGAGCCAGTGTTATCGTTTCCTTTGATCTTTTTATCGCTATCTACCACTCTCCGGCGATTTCAATCAATGCTTATCTAATCTCTTCAATGAGCTGTCGAAATCTACTGCTATCCTTATCTACTACCACTAACTTCCGGAGTCGCGAAATATGAGTGCGGTATAACTGCTCCTCTCGAACTTTCATGATGAGGTGCCATTCCTGGTCTGATCACGATAGACGTGGTGTGGAAATGACGTAAATGCCGGCAAATTTACGCAGGGGTAACCTTGGACTTGCTTTCACGTCAATACTCTACCATTCGTTTGAACCCAGGTTGTTTTCGTATTCTTACAGCCACGAAAATATCTTGCTGGGGTCAGCTGCGTTGGTTTTCAGACATTTTTTGTTTACATTCCGACTGCTCCTACGGATTCATTTCTGAGCGTCAAGTAGGACACAGCAGGTCGAGATCTACTTCAGAAGTGTGTCAGCTGAAGAGCTACTGCATCATGTTGGCAGGAATAGAGACCAACCATCCAAGAATTAGAAACCACCCAGATCTCACCATGTTACACGGCGTCTGTGCATCCGGATCGAAGACTGCGTCCAACAACAGCGCTCTCGAGATCCCTCCCGTTTCAGGAAAAGTGTGGAGCAGACTTACGAATGTGCAGGTACTTTATCGCGAACATTGAGGACTAGCAGCATTGATAGCATATTAGTACCTTGAGCTGACGTACCGATGAGAGTCGGTGAAATGAGTCCTCTCACCGCGGAGTTTCTTTTATATAGCGTATGATAAGATAAGTTCTATCATCAGTTTTTTTCGAAGCTGAATTTCCAAATGATATCCCTTGAGGTTTCGGAAGTGATGTGGCAACGCGTGGCGCTTCCCACACGCGGCCGCCGTTGATCACGTATGATCGAATCTTGCACAGGCTTACATGTCAATGTAGATGACTTCAATGAGTGAGACTGCCGAGAATTCTTTGATGGTGCCGGATTTGTGCGGTAGCGGTGCTAAGAAGAGAGGCCAACTCCTGAAGGTGTTGCAGTAGCTTCTCATCGAGAGGACTGGAAAGAGTAAAACTTGCTCTGTGGACTATCTGCCCTTGTTAGGAATAAAAATCGTAAGGGAGAACACCCAGGTAGCTAGAGTGATCCAACTTTTCATCACGAATGACACTCGCATTGGTGTGCACCAGTTTTCGGTAACCATCTACGGCTTAATTGATAAACTAGCACTCTTTTTAGGTTCAGCCCTCCGCCTTGCAGTGAGTGAACCGGAGAGACATTCTTCTTCTTCAGATGTGCACACCTAGGAACATTCTAGAGAAATGTGGCCAGCTTAGGAGGGAGGGCAGGGTCAACCCTGCGTTGCGCAAATTCCAAAATTTTTACGACCCCTTCCTTTTCGGAGGGTATCGGTACGACCCCCCCCCCGTATTAACTATTATGTCTTTCACATAATTTAATGCTCATCATTGATGTATGGGCAGTCACCAACATGGAGAAGTGGTGGACCGTGGTCAATCCGCGCGCTTTGTCTCGCTCAGAGGAGGGAATCGAGGCAACATGAAGTTTTATTCATTAAATAGAAGGAATTTCCAAATTTTTGCGTAAACCAATACATCATTTTAATCGTAAAGATTTCTACTTTCAGAAACCTACCAAGTTTTTTTCGATCTCTCAATTTCCTTCTTTTATAATCTGAATAACTAAAACTTGTAGCAATTGTTGGGTTGATCCATAATTTCTGGCCGAATTTCAACACTTTGATTTATTCAAGTTTTATCTTTCCTAAAGAACAATTGATCAAAAACATAACCACCATCATAATCACTGATATGCACCCATTTGCTAGGGAACGAATGGATGCATTCCTCCCAGAACGAGAGAAGCTGTGAGATGAAAAGCTCGAAGAGGTCGTTTTTGGGGTGGTTGTATTTACTGACTTTTTCCTCTCCTAGCTGCTGCTTCAGGGGGCTGAGGAGGTGATAGTACGATGGAGCAACGTAAGGGCTATACGACAGATGTGGTGTCGTGGTCCAGCCAGTTTCCCTCGAAACGTGGCGAGTTATCTTTGCAATGTGATTTCGGGCGGTCCTCCGGAGAAAGGAGATTTTGAGACTTTTCCAACCGTTCTCCCGCACTGCTGCGGCCAACTTTGGAAGCTATTCCATGGTTACCTTCGCAATGCTTGTCTGCATAAAGTGAAATGGTTCTCAAAACGGGATACCCAGCGAATCCAACAAACGGGGGTCACACCCTCTGATGAAACAGCTCGGGTTTTGGTTGATGTGCTGCGTCCAGGCTGCGAGGTAGCCACCGGGCGAGCCGCGTGTTGTTATCGTAGGGGACTCATGACTCATCTGCACTGGTGACCAACCAGGGAATGTCTTGTCTATACGGTCGCAGAATGAAACTTCTGCAGATGGTCAGGCGTGCTTCTCGGTCATGGTCAGTCCATGCATGCTGTTTCCATCGAGGCTTCATTCTGCTACAGTCCATTCCATTCAGGTGTCGACTCATGGAGCGTAGGCTGCGTCCAGATGTTTGCTACAGTTTCCTGCTAATAGCGTCCGGATGCACTTCCTATTCGTTGCGCAAGGGTCCTCATCGAAAGTGACTGGAGGTCCATGATGAGGTCGAACTTTGCAGCTCCTATCGCCTTTGCCGATGCTATTGAGCCAATAGCTCAGTGCCGATCAGTAGCAAAGACTGGGGCAAACGTAGCGCTGATCTTGCCTACCGCGCTCCTTGCAAGGTTCTTCTTAAAATTGTCGCAAGGCAAAATCGTTGGGTTTGGTTGTTGATCTATTTTGATTCCTACTTAATTATCCCTTTGCGCATTTGAGCTTCTGAATCATCCTGGCTGAAGGTCCTGATGTGTTCTTCAACATATTAACTTATTTCATCATGAAGCTAATTTGACATGAAGAAAATTGAATTTGAACCAAAGTCGGCCAGAAATTATGGATCAACCCAATACGTTACAATACAACCCCTCCATTCAGAAGGTTATATTTTTCTTCAGAAGCGGTTTCATGGAACCGGACACCAAAATTTTAAAAATTCAAATAGTTTTCTTCCTGAAAAGTATTTGAAATGTTGTGGATGTTCAATATTTCAAAAAATCGTCCCGTTGTTCCGTTTTTGTGCACACGCGAGTTTTCGACATTCAAACATTCATAACTTTCTTCATATCAACTTTTTGCAGATGTCTAAGGCTAATTAGAAACTAGAAGATTAGCGCTTTCAAACAAGCACCTGACTTTTTCCAACGATCACTCTCTCAAAAAATAGTCCCGTTGTTCCGTTTTTGGGGGGTTTGTGGTCCGATTTTTGAGAAGGCGCGAGTTTTCGACATTCAAACGTTCATAACTTTCTTCATAATCAACTTTTTGCAGATGTCTAAGGCTAATTAGGAACTAGAAGATTAGAGCTTCCGAATAAGTGCTAAACTTTTCTAAAATAATCACTCGCTCAAAAAATAGTCCCGTTGTTCCGTTTTTTCCACCTTGATTTTTTTCAAGCCATTTTCCTGGACCGCGACTATGCAGTCTTCAAAGGCCCATAACTTCCTTCAAAATTAATGTGATGAGAAGCGGTAAAGACTGTTAGAATCCACTCGAAGAGTACTTCGTAAAATTTTCCTGAAGTGTGAAATTTTCCTGAAATTCTTTCTTCTGCCTCAATTTTCCTAAGGGGTCTCTAGAACTCAATTCAGCAAATTCGCTACACTTTGTTCCGCTTAGATTTGATTTGAAAGCATCGAAATTCTCTTCAGGAAGTTTGTCTGCTTACGGCCGCTGACAGAGGAGGCGTTTTTATGGGAAAACGCCTGCTCGGGTATACGCCGTGCACCTATCTGTGGGCAGAAGTCGCACTCGCATTTGAAAGTCTTCCGTTTTCCTGAAGAAGGTGTTAGTATCGTGATTGAGTTGCATAGTTTCTCTCCCCCAAACTGCTCTACACTTTGTTCTCCTTGGGGATGCTCCACGTCACGGTACCCGTCGTAAAACGCTGGAAATTCACGCGATAAAAGAGACTTGCGTATTTTTTTCCGTTCCTTCCTTATAACTTAATTTTAACATTTCTAAATATGTAGATAAGTTGGGTTCAGTTTGTTAAGACCTATACGGTGATGCCTTCAAGTTTCAAAAGGAACGCTATCTTGGATTGCGCCATGCACACGAGTTTCGTCTCAGGATAGTTGATTGTATGTTACGCTATACAATCCTTACTTTATACTACTCGTTCAGTGGAAAAATAAGTATCAAACCTCAACCCCGTATGCGCCACGTATTCGACTTCATCCACATGCGATTAATTGGATGTCTTTTTACCGGATTCCAGGATCCAGGATTATTAGGTTGTTGCATTACAACTATCGCACCAGATTTAGCATCACTCCACTCTGTTGTGTCTAGCGCAATGGAAGCGACTACTCTGCCCATATCATTTTACTTTTTGCATGAATTTTTCTTTCAAACGATGAATGACCGGAATTTCCCGTGTGTACACGTGAATGTTCTACGACATCTTGAGGGGATGAATTCAGCTCACACGGTCACGGCAGTTCTTCGTAAACAAAAATCGACCTACATCAAACCATGCATTGGCTCGCGAGAAAGAAAAACAATGATTTCATAAACTCACTTCGCGACGAAAAAGCTGCATTTCACGAAAAAAAATCACCAGCAAAAATGTGCGAGACCAGGCACATTTCCTTCGCCGCCAAACAGCTCTGGTCACACTCCATCTACAGTGCGTTTCATAACTATAAGGTCACCCTAAAATATTGCATTTCCGGGACCAGCAGCCAACTGGTGATTTTTCCACTATCACCAAATGATTCCCCACTACGAATAACCCCTGTATCGCAATTTTGGTGGGAGCAGCTTTTCTTCGAACTTTTTTGTAATTATTTTTCGATTTTTGCACCGTTTCATAATATAAGGTCACCCTGAGAAAAAGAACAATTACCTAAGATTAATGACAGATAAAATAGACATAATAATGTATGGTTCCTCCTTTATCAAGGGCAACATCGAATAGTCTCCGTGGCCTACCGGAATTGAGATTCCAAGGCAGATCACCATCGATTCACTTCCGTGTTCAAGGGTTGCTTGTACACGCTCTTGTGTAATTTTTAACTGGCGTTTATCCGCACTATTACTCATGACGAAGATGCCCCTGAGATGTTCTACTAGAACACGACTAGAAATTCAGAAAAATTTGTTCAGTTCATCAGGGTTTCGAGAGAAATGCTGCTTCTGGTTGAATGACCTACATGGGTACCTGTACTGTTCTGTATGACCACGTAGGCTAGCCGACTTCATCAGCTCAAGGAAGAGGTCAAATGTCCTCGCAAGGCTCTATGCTAATCTTTGGAGTCCATTATGCAGTTTATGGAAGCGAAATTTTGACACAACATCATCACAAAAAGCACCCACACCTTTCACATTTCCTTAACTAAAATTGCAAGCGCTGAAGTGAATCGGCCACCTTCGCAAGTCACTTCAAAAGTGTTTATATTCGCAGGATCTGTTTGTATAAACCAGTTTTGTAAAATACCAACTTTACTGGAATTATCTTGCTATATGGTGCGACTGTGGAGCAGACTCAACCTTGTTCAAACTCTCTTCAAGTTCAACTTTACGGGTTGAAGTTGTGCCACTTTGCAATGGCCACTGAGCCTTCGGACCATCTTTGTTGCTTTCCTGGTAATGTTGTTGCATAATTTCACCGCACTCCAGTTCATATTTTTCAAGATAGAAACCTTAAATCAGGCACGACGCCGATTTGAAGCGGAAATACTGCACGGGACAGCCCTCATAACTCTTCTCTAATCATTTATAGAAACCATTTTGTGGATGTTCTGATATTGTAGAATATCTGGAGACGTAGGAGCTTTTCAATTATCCATGAGCAGTGCTAATGACTGTCCGAAGTTCTTTGGAAAGACTCGCGAACCGTGCCAAGCACCATGAAATGCATAAACTTTACCTTTTCTTCAAAAGGCGAGTACGAAACATTCCATAAATTTAGCTACTGGGTGTGTTTGTAACAAACATTCAATTTCACAGGCAGGTTGGTTGTTTCCGATAATGTAGTATTCATTTTCACAGGGTGACCTTATATTATGAAACGGTGCAAAAATCGAAAAATAATTACAAAAAAGTTCGAAGAAAAGCTGCTCCCACCAAAATTGCGATACAGGGGTTATTCGTAGTGGGGAATCATTTGGTGATAGTGGAAAAATCACCAGTTGGCTGCTGGTCCCGGAAATGCAATATTTTAGGGTGACCTTATATTAGTTATATAGGGCGGAAGTGGTGTAGTGGCAAGTGGCACGCTTACCACGCGAGCGGTCCGGGGATCAAATCCTGGGTCGTGAGTCGCCCGGGCCAACCAAGCCTTCCATCCCTCCGGGGTCGGTTAATTGGTACCAGACTTGTCTGGGAGGATAAAAACACTGACTTGTACATCGGCTGGCCCCCGCAAGTCATTGTATAGGCCACATCGCATTCAAACGCCACTACGAATGTACAAATGGAAGTAGAATGCGTGCCGCATCCCAAAAAGGGATTGATCAACGGCAAATGCTTTATCCTTTTGCTTTCTTATAGTTATGAAACACACCGTGTATGCTGCGCTTCTGAGTCAACACCGCAGGTTTTGAAGAAGAACAGTTTATAGAGCACAAAAAATCGGAATCTGATGTCCATGTTAACCTGCGCACAATTGCTACGATTCTTCGAGAAGGGCGTCGAGTCTCTGCGTGAGAATGGCGAAGCCTGGCACAACACGGTAGTATCCATCTCTTCATCTGAGATGCCGAGTTGTTGCTGAAGCAACATTTATAATGCAACAACCTAATATTTCATTTGCTTCGATAAATGACTAAGATACGGTACTCGCCATAAAAAATCGAAGAATCACGCGAAATTCCGGGTTTTTTTTCGTTGATCGTTAAGTGCGTCTGTTGGTGAGTGCATGTCGGAAATTCATAGCTCGGGCACCAGCGGTCATCAGGAGTTGATTTCAAGATATGATATAGGGGGTGGGACGGGAACATATTTGGTGGGGGTCAGAAAGTGATAACGACTGATAAGATCCGATAAGAGGCGCCAAAACGCAAATTTCACGATATCCATAGCGCGCGTCCCAGCATCAGTGAGGCGTTGGTTCCAAGAAGTGATGTAGAGGGTGGGACGGGAACATCTTTGGTGAGGGACCAAAGTGATAACGGCTGATAAGTGCCTTTAATGACGATATGCGAATATAGAGATCACTCAAAATCAGGCTTTAGATAAAGCATTTGAGTATTTTTTCAGCATTTCTCTCAGCATTTTTCAGTATCTTTTCGTAGGCGTTGTTATCACCAGCCCAAAATACCACTAGACCGCTATGCTCCCCAGAGTTCCTAAAAATGTATGGTGTAAGTTCAAAAATACGATAACGAGTGCTGGATGTTTATATTTTAACATCACACACAATCCGACCGCTAAATTACACTGGCATTCGATGCATGGTGGTTGTTTACAGACACCACTTTAGCTCCGCACTCCACTGCGCGTATCAAACAGTGAGCTTCTGCAAAGATGGGAGCCTATGAAATTATCAGCTAAAAAATGAAAGAATGAAATTATCATTTTACGACGCAATTCAATATTTCTATGCTTCATCGGCTGTCCTGTTTCACCTAGGCTTTCCGTTTCATGCGCGCCGTAGCGTGCGGCGCTAAACTGGTTGCCATATAATTTGAATGGCGCATGCCTGAAAGACAGTAAGCTTACATATCTTGGCTTCAAGAATCACAAAAAAGTATTTCCATTTTGATACACAAGCACATATCAGAATGGAGATATTCATAATGATTTTGATTGTAAGCGAGCCCATGGCGCATCACAGAGCACGAGAGTCCACCGCAAAAGCGTCTGAATTGAACGCGTAAGAGTTGCTTTCACATTGGGGCGCATAATCTTCCCATCGGCCCAGCGCTGGTCGACCGAGGCGGACTACTAATTTTCAAATAATTCTATATCCTATAACCCTTATAACATTCTTCAGAACGAACCTTTTGCAGTTCTTGTCCCCCTGGGATAAACTAGAAAATAAGAGCTTCTAACGAATACTTGAGCTCTAGTCAGAAATAGACCCGTTGGACCGTTTTGTGAAATCGCGGACCGATTTTTCGCAGAGCGCTGGTTTTTTGGCTTTGAACTGTTATAACTTTCTTCAGATTCAACTTTTTGCAATTCTTGTCCCCTGGAAGAAACTAGAAGGTTAGAGCTTTCTAATGAATACTTGATCTCGTTCCAAAATGACCCGTTCAAAAATCGTCCCGTTGGACCGTTTTTTTTCATGAATTTTCGGAGCTGCTCTCCTGAAAACACGAGTTTTCAACACTCAAACACTTACAGTTCTCTTTGAATTTCTTTATTTCAATTTTCAATTTTCTTTATTTCGCATTTCTTCGTTAATTGTGTTCACTCTCTCTACTTTGCCCTGAACAAGAAGAAAAGCATACCTCTGAGTCTTTCCAGTTTCAAGAAGTACCTCAACGAGTACCTAGAGCCATGATGACTTCCTCGTTCCGTCTTTTTCATTCCTCCTTTTTCTCATTTACCTCCTCCCCATGCTTTGTTTTTCAACTCTCTGGTTTCGCTCACCGATGTTTTGAAGTGTTTTTTCCTTTCTTTCATGTTTTTTATTGTTGTGCTGGAAGTTTGATTCAGTGTTTCTCAATCAGGTTTTAACCACATGAGTTATCCCATGTAATAAATATATGATTTTTCTGGAATAATGATAGCATGACATCGCGCGAGCTTTCTTCTTCATAGTAGATGCTGAACGAAGTTGGCGATAGCAAAGGTTTTTCTTAAGACTTTTCTTGTAAGCTTTGAGCAGTCAATATATTCGAACGGTCGCTCTTTTACAAAATGAGGTCAGTTTGAAGACAAAGGTTCTCCTCGATGCATATTTGTGTACGTGAAGCAGTCAATATGGACACTTACTGCAGTAGACTCTTCTGCTCTGAGGTGCGCCATGCACTCGTTTGTGGTTAATAGTTGGAGAAGCACTCGAAAGTTATACCCTCACCTACTGTCGCGACAGCAAACGTCCTCATTCTAATCGTTCAATGCTGTGAGCCTGAGCCTAGAGCTTTATTCTCATCTGCGTCACATTGCGTCATTCACGCACTGCGAAGTTGACTCCTGCAAATACGACTCCCCTCCTTCGTCGGCAAAATACGAGCCCCCGGGGACGCTTGGCCGTGACTTGAAGGAATCCATCACGAAAAAACCCGGATTCTATATCAGCAATGAATCACTGGCTTGAGATACGAGAATGCTTTCACTTGGTTCTTCGGAGTGCCTTCTAGAAACTCTTTCTGGCCTTTTGACTTATTGCATTCACATCTCACACTTCTACTCCATCCTATTCTATCGATCGATTTGTCTCTACTCTCCAAAATCGCACGCTTTAACCCGATTCTTTCATTGCGTCGCCTGATACGTAGCCGCCCCAAGGCGGACTTCTTTTCCATGCCCCGCTTTGGCTCCGCGCCATTACCTTCGATTGTCCATAGAGTGTAGTTTTTGTAAGTTTGTTTCTCTTCGGAAACTGAATCTTTGTGCGTGAAACTTTGTGTGCGGTTTCCAATGGTTTCAACTGCTACATCTTATAAAAAGAACCAGTTTTGCTTCGCCCGCTATCGCGCGCATCACACGGCAGGCTTTAGCGAAACTGGAGGACCCATGGAATATCAGCATGAGATACTCCATTAACCATCTCACTATTGATGTGTTAGACCCTCCACAGTTTCACTGAAGCTCATCGAGAATACGCGTGATAACGTCTGAGCTGAACTGGTATATTGATCACAACTGTAAACATCCAGCATTTTTCTTGAATTAAGATAATTTAGCGGTGAATAGGATTGCTGTCAGTCTCAAAATCAAAACGAAATATGCCTATTTACATAAGTGAGGAGCTAATGCTTATCATTCATTTACATTCACCATTATTTAGAACCACGAAAGGATTAGCGGTTTAATGAGTTTGGGCTTTCTTGATAGAAATGAAACTTATCATTTGCTGAAGACTTGTTTTTTGAATTTATGCAATCGACTGCTATTAAGTAAGCTGGATATATATCGAAATAATGTGCACGTACCTTTGTTTGTACTACTACGACTTACTACAATTTGTAAGTAGGAACGCTCTAGTGTCAACGCTGCGTAACGGAACTGACGACTTTTGCGTTCTGACGCGCCTTATCAGCCTTATCAATCGTTATCAGTTTCTGGCACCCACCAACAATGTCCCCGTCCCACCCCACATAACACTTGTAAGTATGGTTGCTCTGGTGTCAACGCGAGCCAGGCAACGGAATCGACGACTTCAGCGTTCTGGCGCGCCTTATCGGCCCTTATCAATCGTTATCAGTTTCTGGCACCCACCAACAATGTCCCCGTCCCACCCCACATAACACTTGCTCTGGTGTCAAGGCGAGCCAGGCAACGGAATCGACGACTTCAGCGTTCTGCGCGCCTTATCGGCCCTTATCGTTATCAGTTTCTGGCACCCACCAACAATGTCCCCGTCCCACCCCACATAACACTTGTAAGTATGGTTGCTCTGGTGTCAACGCGAGCCAGGCAACGGAATCGACGACTTTTGCGTTCTGGCGCATCTTATCAGCCTTATCAGTTGCTATCGCTTCCAATCATGTACCACCAATGTCCCGGGACCGCCCCACATAACACTTGTAAGTATAGACGCTCTTTACCAATATGAACGACAAAACGAAATTGGCGATGCTCGCTTTCTAGCCCCTCTTATCAGCTATTATCAGTCGTTATCAGTTCCTATCACGTACCACTTGTGTCCCCATCCCACCCCCTATAACATATGTAAGAACCACTGCGCTATCGTTACTGTGACTCGAGCTATGAATTTCCGGTCAAACACACACACACACACCAACAGACACACGCTAGCCGCTTATATATAGTAGGATGCAACAATTCTCCGCCAAGGATTCCTTCAAAGGCACGCCACAGGACCAAATTGATGTAAACGAAAATGGAAGCACCGGCGCGAAGTGGGGCGATACTGCAGACGAAAAAATGAAACAATCTATCGAAACTCCAATGTTAAGAGTTCATTCAGGGGCCAGGCACAGCAGGTCCTGACTGGAGATGGACCCCTGAAACGCTTCGTCTCTACAGCGCTCGCTGACGCAGTTCCTATGGCCCAGAATAGGGGGATGGGTCCAGAGATGCGGAGTTTTGGGCATCATCCCCAGCCGAGCTTTGCTGCACTCGGTCCTAGATTGGGTTTGGCTGCGATGAAGCAATGAGAGATTGGGCATGGAGGAGAGAGAACAGGCGACTGAGCACCACGGATGACGGAGCTAGACAATAGCACGCTGCGGAGCGCAACTTGGAGCGGTTGAAGGGGTCTTTACAAGGCTTCGGAACCCTTGCTGCGCATATTAGAGCCAAGAAAAGAGGGAATCTGCTAATTTTGTGAACAGTAATCCTACATGCCAGAGGGGTTTGTCTATATGAACTCATCTGTTTATTTTTGAAGGAATAGAGAGGATGAAGCATTTGCAATCTTCCTCGAAATCTCCATGCAATCACTAATCCTTCAAAATCGTAGTGGCATGTGAGTGCGGTTATGCCCATGCAATGGACTTAAGAGCTAAACGATGTACAAGTCATCAGCCTTATTGAGCGAGTCCGTCACTAATAAACCGAGTCAGAGGGATAGCAATGTGGGTGGCATGAGAGAGACTGGATTCTTGTCTTGACTATCGGACCATGCGTGCTAGAAGTGGTGTCATCTGCCCCTACACCATTTGTAGCCATCAGAAAGGCCAGAAGATAATTTCAGATCGTAAGCTGAATAACCATTGCGAGGGCCTCGTTGCAGTTATTATTTGCGTCTCTACCCTTATAAGACGGTTTACTATTTTCTGCGCGGACTAGCTGAAGTTCCAATTTTGTTCGGGTCGGACAGCCTGAAAGAGGCAACAAGGCCAAAAAACAAACGCCCTCTCGCGGTTTATGCAGAAAGTCATTGATTTGCCTGTCCACCCCCCTAGAGGATTACAGTGTGTCTCACAATTGTAGGGTCACCCGAAAATTTTGCATTTCCTGAACCAGCAGCCAACTGAAGATTTTTCTGGTACCACCGGATGATTCCCTACCATGAATAACCCCAATTTTTGCGGGTTTATTCTAACTTTTTTATAATTCTTTTTTGGTTTTTTTGGTTAGACACACGCACACACACACACCTACACATACCTAGTAGGAAAAAAAATGCAGGTCATTGTTGTAGATGACCGGTTATTCTTCATAGGACAGTTACCATAGACTTGGCCAGTGATAAACTGTCATTGTGTTTACACTAGATTTGTTATTGAGTGATAGGTCGGCTATGGCCTATAAAAGCCTCAGTAGTTGGTGTGTCTCTAATTGTTCGTCCGTGCTCAATAAAGCACTTGGTGCAGAGCTGTTACACTGGCGATCAGGATCCAGAAGTACGCAGCAGCAGCAGCAGTACGATCTGAAGGGTCACGACATGCCGAGCAGCGTTCCAGTCTCATCGAATTACGCACCTGAATGGATGACGCAGTTTCTAGCGGCGATCCAGCAGCAGAACCAACAGCTCCAGCTACAAATGCAACAGCAGAACCAGCACATAAACGAGCTCTTGTATACTCTCGTTGAACATAGGGTGGGATTTTCACAATCACCTACTAAAGTTCCGTCGCCTGATGCATATGGTGATCTTATGCGAGATCTACCATACTTCAGTTATGATGATGATGATGATTCAACTTTCAATTCATGGTTCAAACGTTACGGACCGGTCATAGATGATAGAGGAAGCTCACTCTCGGACGACAGAAAGCGAAACCTCATCATCGACAAGCTGGACAAGGGTACGTATAAGACGTATTCAGAACACGTGCTGCCACTGAAGCCGCTAGACGTTGATCTACCCACAACTATCGAAACGCTGACGAAGTTATTCGGACCAAAGAAAACCCTCATCCGCCGACGATTTGAGTTCCTACAGTCATCCTGTCCCCCAATATGCGGAAGCCATATACCCTACCGCGACTTCGGAAGCACAATCAAGAAGAAGTTTGAAGAAGCATGCATGAAAGATGTCGACAGTGAGTCACTCAAATGTCTTGTCTTCGTTTCTGGACTCACAGACTCTTCGCATTCGGAAATGCGCCTTCGTTTGAACAAGATGAATCGGCTCAAAGAGTCCGACCCCCTACCCGTCCTCGACGACTTCATCAGTGAATGCGAAACGTTCGTCACTCTGCGGTCAGACAACCGAACAATGGAAACCAAAGAGATCAATGCGGTTATTGGACGAAAGCCAATGAACAAGCAACGCCATCCAAAGCATGTGAGTTTCAGAAGACGCTCTAATTCTAACGAAAAGGAAGCTACTAGAGATAAGTCGAATCGAAGAAGCTTGTCAAGAAGAAAGACAAGAGCTACATCATCGAGGAGAAAGTTTCGATGCAAGAATGTCGCCGTTGCTGCTCAAGATGCACGAACATATATGAAAGTGCATATAAATGGACAACCGGCTCGTCTACAGCTCGACACTGGTGCAGATATCACAATGATCTCTCGCAAAACATGGAACAAAATTGGGTCTCCTGCCCTGAGTCCAGGCATCACAACAGTGAAAACCGCTGATGGTTCACCAATGAATATCCAAGGATGCTTCGAAGCCGACTTTACAATTTTCGATCGCCATCATCATCCTGTATCCGGACGAGGAAATTGTTACGTCACAGAAGCAACCGATCTCCTAGGATTGGAATGGTGTATTCAGATGCCAGACTACCGTCAGCTCAAAGATCAGTATAACTGCCGGACGCCCAACCAGTTTACCGTCAGAAGCGACCCGTACCGTTCGCCTCTCAGCCAGCCGTCAATGCTGAAATCGATCGTCTACTTCAAGAAGGAGTCCTCACAGCCGTCGATCATTCAAACTGGGCAGCACCGATTGTAGTCGTGAAGAAAAGCAATGGCAGTATTCGACTATGTGCGGATTTTTCTACTGGACTGAATGACGCACTGTCACTCCATCAACACCCATTGCCCAACAACAGAAGAGTCTTCACAAAACTCAACGGTGGCCAGCTATTTCTCACAGATCGACCTGGCGGACGCCTATCTACAAATAGAAGTGGAAGAAGATTCGAAGGAGCTCTCACTATCAACACGCACCGTGGACTATTTCGCTACAACCGCCTGCCGTTTGGAGTGAAGTCAGCTCCAGGTATATTCCAACAAATTATCGATGCTATGATAACAGGACTCGACGGAGTAGCAGCTTACCTCGACGACATTATTGTAACTGGACGAACTACAATGAACATCGTCATAATTTGGAAGCTCTACTACGCCGAATTGAGCAGTATGGTTTTCGTGTGCGTGAAGAAAAATGTCACTTCATGATGCCGGAAATCCGATATCTCGGAAACATCATCGACGCAAATGGTCGACGCCCGGATCCCGACAAGATTCAAGCCATCACAAAAATGCCACGACCGAACGACGTCGCACAACTCCGTTCCTTCCTCGGAATGCTAAATTACTACGGAACTTTCATCCCTGAAATGCGTCAACTTCGTGCTCCGCTCGACGCACTACTAAAGAAGAATGTGCCGTTCAAGTGGTCCCAAGATTGTCAGAATGCTTTCGAAAAAGCCAAAGATATCCTGGCCTCTCCGCTCTTGCTCACACACTACGACCCAAAGTTGGATCTCATTGTCGCAGCCGACGCTTCCGACTACGGCATTGGAGCCGTAATGCACCGCTTCGCAGATGGTTCAGAGAAGGCAATCAGCCACGCCAGCCGAAGCCTCACGGAAACAGAGAAGAAATATGGTCAAATCGAGAAAGAAGGACTTGCACTAGTCTACGCAGTACGCAAGTTTCATCGATATTTGCTTGGACGCAAATTTACCCTTCTTACAGACCATAAGCCACTAGTCTCTATTTTTGGAAGCAAGAAAGGCCTGCCAGCTTATACAGCAAATCGCCTCCTACGTTGGTCATTGATACTTCGCGGATACGACTTCAAGATTGAGTACAGGAAGACCACGGACTTCGGACAAGCCGATGCCCTTTCACGTCTAATCGCTGACCAAACGGAACAAGCTGAAGACATCGTCATTGCAAACGCTTCAAATGATGCCGACTACGAATGTAAGGCTGTAGAAGCACAGGTTCCCATTGACATGAAGCAGATAGCAGATGAAACTCTCAAAGATGAAACACTGAAGGAAGTGATACAGTATGTTCGAGAAGACAAATGGCCAAAGAAGCCTCAACCGAAGATCAAATGTTACTTTGCACTTCGCCAGTCTCTTTCGCTTCAAGACGACTGTCTTTTCTTCGGACCAAGAATCATAATCCCGTCGAAATTCCATGATCGCGTACTAGCACTACTACACGATGGACATCCTGGTATGTCAAGAATGAAGAGTCTTGCTCGCTGTTATGTCTATTGGACAAACATTACCAAGGATATCGAAAACTTCGTGCGAAACTGCTCCAACTGTCAAGAAGTTGCCAAGGCACCTGTCAAAACAGAACTGTTCTCATGGCCGAAAGAAGAGAAACCATGGTCACGTATCCATGTGGATTTTGCAGGACCGGTGAATGGAAAGATGTTTCTCATTATTGTGGATGCTTACTCGAAATGGCCAGAAGTCATTGAGATGTCTTCAACCACAAGCAAAGCTACTATACGACAACTCAACAGATTATTCGCACAGTTCGGATTTCCAGAAACCTAGTCTCAGACAATGGAAGCCAATTCACTTCGTTGGAGTTCACAGAATTCTGCAAGAAAAATGGCATTACCCACATTCGCTCTCCACCCTACCACCCACAGTCGAACGGACAAGTTGAAAGATTCGTTGATACATTCAAGCGTGGATTGGAGAAGCTGAAGAGCTCTGAAGGGATAGCAGAAGCTTTGCAGAAGTTCTTGATGACCTACCGCATCACTCCCTGTGAATCCGCCCCGAAAGGACTGTCGCCGGCTGAGAATTTTCTGGGACATCAAATCCGAACGCCTCTCACACAGCTCACAATGCCTCGACACAAAAATGGAGATCGAAACAGGAAACATGGAAAAACAATTCAACAGACACCATGGCGCCCGTGCAAAATCGTTTGAGCCCGACGATACTGTTTGGATAAAGAACTTCAAAGGAGGCAGAAGCAAATGGATACCCGGAAAAGTTCTCTTACGTCACGGACACACACTGTATGATGTCCTTGTGGATGGAACAGTAGAGAGACGCCACGCAAATCAAATGCGTCTTCGCATATCTAGCCAACCAGACCAAACGTTTTCGGATGTCTTCGACTTACCGGAAGAACCACCTCAAACTGCGAAGCCGACGGGCCCAATTTCAAC
>MU871698.1:0-20136 GCA_036418205.1 Ostertagia ostertagi | reverse complement strand
GGAAGGCATAAAAAGTTTACGAATGAGCCTCCATTGAATTGCCCGTATGAATTTTTCAACTGTGACAAAATACAGATCCTTGTTTGACCTTTTGATATTGTTTTGATTTGCAACCGAAACAGAGCATTTGCGCTTTGTTGAGTATCGCAAATATTTTCAGTGACTACTGAAATTTTCGCGTCTATACCGCCCCACTCATTTTGCTGATTAGATGCTTCCAAACAAACTTATGGCTTCTATAAATGTATAAATTGCGTGTTCCAAAAAAGCCTTGATTGTCTATCGTTTCTCACGACAGCATGCTACTCAAAACTACGAGTGTCATGACATTTTAGACTAGATTATCAATTTATCATGCTTCGATTGGTTGTTGATCTTGATGCCATCTTTTTTTGATGGTTTGACCCCTCAGAAAGACAACCGAACACTAAGCACTTTTCCCATATTAGTTGAATTTCAAAGAGCTTCAAAAGCTTTCAAAGTGCTTCAGAAGCTCAAGGCAATCACCATCCGCGGCATCTCGCGTAACAAAAAGTTATGATGTACGCTATGGGCGAAGTTTCCCCCCGTCCTACTCGTCTTGAGAGCTGAGCCGAATCTGCTATGAGTTCTCTGTTCTCTATTATTTACTTCATAGCAGAAGGAGTTTTTGAAACTTTCGGCAGCTCGAGCGACTTTCATGAAGAAATTTGGATTCCGTCTTTCGAATTTTTCAAGTCGGCAAACAGATGAAGTTGTGAACGTTTGAAGTACAACTGGTTTATACTACTTCCTCCCCGTCTGAGGCAGAACCCTGCGCAGTCGCTAGTAGGCAGTATAACCATTAACACACTGAGCACTCCTGCGTGCGATTTATCAGCAGCTTAATTATCATAGCGAGAACGATGTGAAGGGAGATAGTCGTAGAGGAAAGCTTCTTCAGGAGCAGAGGTCGTGCAGAATGCAATGTTAAACCAACGTTACGGCTGACCCTTTTCCAATATCAGGACTCAACTCTTACCCCGAATCTACTATGGGTCTACCTTGACTGCGGTCACTTACTATCAGACTTTCTGGATCTTTGAAAATCCACTGACTTTCGCAAGTCGCTGTGTAGTGCGAATAGCACTGCGTCTTTTAACGGATTTGCCACCGATTCACTTCCAATGCTTCAACCTTGATAGCCTACTCCTTGCCCAACGAAGTGTAGTTCTTGACCCTTTTGATGTCAGCGTCCATTGCACTTCCAATTTGAGTGACGCAGCGAATAACATAGAACTGGTGAAATGCCTATTTGGCAACTATCGTAAAAGAAATATTGAAACAAGTGAATGGCCTGAAATTAGGAGGAATGACCGAATGCTGTTGTTATGCCCTATTTGCTAATATTATCATTCAGTTATGATTGCATAATTAGCTCCCTTGTCATACAAAAGTTGAGTCAAAAAATTCGGGAAACAATGCCGCAATTACTTGTTTGCTAACTCATGGCAAATCGATCCATAAATTTTCAATCGATACAGTACTGAACACTAAAAGTTGCTTAGCATGAAGAAAGAGCACGCAGTCGCATAAATTTTAAATTCGATGTGATCAACTTATCGCCTTATCTTTGCGGTTGCTCAATTTTTTGGAATCATGTGGAAACCAAGCTGGAATTAATCCAAAGAAGTTGTGACTAGGTTAGAAGAGGTGCTTGATGATTATTCTGGACAACGAAAGTCTTCTTCATCTAAACGTTGAATTGATTTCTCGAGAGATTCCGAGGTGTTATCAAGCGCTGAATGACTGAGGGAAAGAATTAGTGTGGCGACCCTGTCAACGTATCAAAACAGCCACTCCACTGAATTTCGGCTCGTTTATAGCTACAACACTGCTCTTAATTTTTAGACACCTGGGCTGCGACGGTTTTGTAGCGTCGCAGACCGTAGCACCGTCATAACTCCCCCAAAGGCGGGTAAAATGAAAGGATCTTCAACGAATTCGCCTCTCTGTGGCGAGTCTAACCATATACAAAACTATCAGTGGTTGAACTGGTAATAACTTATCTCATAAAAACATCGTCGATCCCTCGTTTGACAGCTTCGCCCCTCCTTGTTATATTATCTCTCCAATCGGGGACTAGCTCTTGAAGAAATAAATCCTACACACACGACAAAATGATCACTCTTTTTGTGGAAGATTCCTTTAAGGTATCGTTTTCTATGGTAATGAGGGCGGATCCGTTTCCGTGGAGGATTCCTTCAACTACCGCAGTCGATGATTTCATGACGCGTCACTTCGCCCTTCGTCACTTGCGATTGGACGTAAACGCCAACTTACAACTTCAACCGAATCAGTAGTATCGTACATGGTCAGACTCGCCACAGAGAGATGAGTCCATCGCTGTGGAGATCCTTTCATTTTACCCGCTTTCGAGGGAGTTATGACGGTGCGACGGTTTGCGACGCTACAAAACCGTCGCAACGCGTAGATGTTTCAAAAAGTAGGAGCTATTGTATTTCGGCATATAGTATTGACTGCAGTTCGTACCAGTGTTTTACCTTGCCATCGAATTTAACATAAAGTTCTTTTGGAGCAATTTGATGGGGAAGGTGATAAAGGAATTGTGAACAGCAGCGCAGTAGAGTCTTAACTGCTCGCACTGTCCTGACGAGTTTTTTTTGAGTTTTTTTCCTCAAGAAAGTTCATTAATAACAATAAAGTTGATTAATAACAATTTTTCAATGTTTCGAAAAAATGACACCACTTACTTGCAGAACTAAAACGAGAAGCGAGCTCACTATAAATAGGTATAGCATTGTTATGATCAATATCTGTAAATAATCTGATTTTGTTAATATTTCACAGCGACTTACAAGATATAAAAAGGATAAAAGGATAAAGCATTTGCCGTTGATCAATCCCGTTTTGGGATGCGGCACGCATTCTACTTCCATTTGTACATTCGCAGTGGCATTTGAATGCGATGTGGCCTATACAATGACTTGCGGGGGCCAGCCGATGTTCAAGTCAGTGTTTTTATCTCCCAGACAAGTCTTGGTACTGGTACCAATTAACCGACCCCGGTCCGCAGGGATGGAAGGCTTGGTTGGCCCGGGCGACTCACGACCCAGGATTTGATCCCGGACCGCTCGCGTGGTGAGCGCGCCACTTGTCACTGCACCACTTCCGCCCTTACAAGATATATATTTCGAGAAATAATTCACAATGAACAGAGTATACTGCCTCTCATAATTATAGTAGTAGCACTCAGAACTGTAGCTAGTACAACTTCCATGTGTTTTTCGGAAAAGCGCTGTGATTGCTGATCAACTTCTTAGAAAAAGAAGGAAATCACTGATAAAGATGCTTTGAATCATTTAGTGTCAGAGTACATTTAGCAGCAGCATGCACCGCATTACCAACCTGTTGATGAGAAGCTAGCCTTCCCTTCTTGTGAGAACTAATTAAATGATGTACGAAAAATGGATGAATTCCCGTAGGTAAAACCAAAAAATTCTTAAAACAGCTCTGAGTTTTAGGCATAAGACATTTATTGGTAATCACAGCGTTGTAACGAAACATAATATAAGCCTCTTACCGCTGCATCCCATTTATGAAACGCAGTGCATTTAAATGAAAGTTGTGTGCATGGCACATAGCAAAAAGGATTATTTTGTATATACTCAAAAACTTGTATTGAATTTAACTCACTCTGGTGTTTATGTGAAAATACAGTTGACTACACTTTCGTATAACCAATATATTCAGAATAATTGAAAGTAGACTCGCGAGTATCTGTCCATATATTGTAAGCAGGAAAGCTTTGTTCCCAATCAAATCCATTGTTTCTTCGCAATTCATGCGCGTTCCCCTGCTGTTAACGAACACGTGAAAAAGTACCCAGTGCCTATTTGGGATTTTTCACACACGTGGTAATGGCGAAACAAAATAATCAAAAAACTAAGGGATGTGAGCGAATGAGAATATTCAATCAAAGAGTCTACGAAACAAAGTGAAAAAAAGAATTCTATGTAAACTGCTTAACGAGAGCTGAAAAGTGAACGCCTCCATAAAAAGTATTATTTCGATGAAAAAGCAACTTATTGGAAATTAAGTTAGAGATGTCAGTGATGTACAAAAGAAGGAAATATTCAAGAAGATCAGCCTAGAACCCCAGGAAAAAACCTTTTTGTCCGCTGATTTTCGCTTTGGATGAGCGCGCGACTAGTGAAAATAACGAGAAGACGAGCTGCACTATGGCGCCGCCTTAATTTACATTAATTTAAGCCGTCAGTTCACGGAAGGCATATGGCACATATTTCCATTGTAAACGTTCGAACTATCCTCTAGAAGAAGGAAGGAGACCTTACGGTCCGTGAACTCGATGAAGAGAAAAATTGATAACTTCAACATCACGCGTGTCCTGTTGTCCGTCACCAGCTTGGATTGTCCATTCGGTTCTTTATTTGAGAAACATAACGAGGAAACTCATTTCCAGTTCGTCGGCTGGAGTACCCAATGGGGCAATGGATATTTTTGATCTTAATTAAAATCAATTTTCTCGAAAACCTCTAATCTCGAAGGAATATGATGCCCTAGTCAAAAACATAACATCGGTTTTCGATAGCATCATTTTGCGACACTGCGGCGCTATTTGGTGTCCTTTTGACGCTACAGGTTTTTTCCGCCTATTTCTGTAGAAGCCTGTGTAATAATCAACGATGGTCCTGATAACGATATCTAGTTTTTGCGCTGATGCTATTTTGGGAAAATTTGGAAGCTCCAACAAAACTGCAAAAGCTTAACTTCACTGGGGATTGAACCTTGGACCATTTTTTCACCACTTTTGATCTTCACTTGACCGCTCAGCGACAATGGACCTCAGTTTAGTCCACGAGTGAGTACCTAGGACATGAAGAAAACCGTTTTGAAAAACCGCTCCACTGAATGACCACCCTTGTAAGTATTCGTGGTATAGTGCGCAGTCCTGTGGCGTGTGAGCCATGCGATCTAAGCATTTCTCTGTATTGTTTGAAAGGATCGAATGAGAATTCATTAACTACTGAACACAAAGCAATTCCATGCTAGCATATGATGGTTATGAAGAGCTGCAATTGTAACTTCTGAAAACTGCTTGCTACAGAGAAAAGGAGCACATTATACCTTTCCAAAGAAGGCGAAAAGTGCTATGATAATTTGCCGAGGGGCACCAATGGAAAAAATTAATATTTAAAAACTGGGCTAGTACGCAGTCTCATTAGTCCACTTCAATATTTTTCCGCTGTTTTTCACATTATCTCATCCGTCTGTTTCTGTAGGCACAGCAAGCACCCGAAATTTCTTTCAAAGCCTGGATGTTGAGAGCTAACTTAACAGAAGGTGGCGTGTCTCCATGTACCTAAATTGCAGTTACCATAACAAAGCTAGCAAGGTGAAATGAAAAAAAGACGAGATGCGAAAATCGTATTCACCGCCAATACGCTTATCAAGCAAGATATGTACTTAAGGCAGAAAGAGTGACAATTGAATCATGGCAATTATTTAATTCATGAAATTGTCTCCATCCGTTGTTGTATGAGAGGACTGATTCACCAGAAACGGTATGCAGAGTGCAGGAAATTGATGTACGAATGATGAAAGGAAAAGTCTATGCGCAATCAGTCTTTAATTTGATTTTGAGAGCAGAAAGAGGGCAAAGGCAAGTAAAACACACACCACCGAGAAGCGCTAAGATTTCATCAATAGGTGAAAGCAACATATCATGAGTTCAGAATTATTCTGTCCTGAGGCCTATTATTAATCTGAATGTGTAATAAGCAGTGTAAGACTTCAGCTAGTTGTTGTGGAAGTCCCTGAGCTCTTACAAAAGAAATGCGAAAGTGTGCAAAGTTGTGCCAAAGTTAAGGCCTTTTTTGGCGAGCTCAGTGCTTGGGCAACCTGAAACTGAAATCCACAAAAACTTTGTGCATTTTTATTTTAGGTTGACACCGATCAAAATCTTGATTTGCCATGAAATTGGGTCTAGTTGGGTAAATCAGTATTCTGATCACGGCTGTGACGTTCGTTTCGGCGCCACTTGGCGCTAGTGTGGACTGCGGATTCATTCCATATGTTGCTTATAGAAAACCCATTTGCCAGGGCTATTAATAGTCCTGATTGCGAATATATAGCCTTAGTTTTGACGCTGAAGCAAATTGGCACCGATTTAGAGGCGACAATCAAAAATGCAAAAGGAGTTGAAAGGATCACGAAGCCCCTGCTATCCACTAAAATGCACAGGTGACTTTTTCTACAGGGCTGTAAACGACCATCCATTCTATACAAATTTTTTGGCTCCTTTTTTGCCTCAGCGAAAATGAAACGCAGTATTGTAGTCTACGTGAGAGCTTCTACAGCATGCGAAAAACCGTTTCGAAAAAGCGCTCCACATCCTGAACAAACTCCATTGTAAGAGCAGCTCAGAAAGTGCCTTCTTCTTCTTCGAAAGTATATCTCTGCAATAAATAGAAGCCTTTGAATTATACAAATGTTCCAAATGATAAAATGTGAATGCCATGGAGATGTAATGATTTCATGCCACCAATACGAAAGGGTGTTCCTTGTACGACTTTCCTCCACTTCCGTTCCACCGTTCTTCAATAGCTCGGGATTAGTTTATATATTAACACGTTGACGACATTGTGCAGCGCATGCGCATCACACCTTGAGCACCGTGTGGGACCGTGTGCAGCGCATGCGCTGCACACACAAATTATTATTTTTTTCGCGCATGCGCTACTTCTTTTCTAATTTTTTGCATCTATTCTATAGACCACACCATAATATGACTAGACACGGCGAGGTTCATCGAATGGTTGAATATGCTCCTTTTTAGCGAAGGTTTTCCAAGTCCTACGAATTTCCCAATTGTGTTCATTCCTAGTTTTCTTTATATTCTGACAACCTTGGTCATAAAAAAGAGTAGTAGAAGTAAGTACAGACCTACACATATAGCAAGACATATGTTTTTAGTGGAGCAACCGCGTCAAAAATAAGGTTCACTACAGCAAAAGCAACTGAAACTTGCCTTTTCATTGCCAGAAAACGTCAATTCGATCGAACTTTTACAGTTGTTCCTTCTGATAAGTTTGACACATCGAATATCATTCGAAACATTTTGTTGCATCCGAGTTTTGCGTATTTAAAGCTCAAAATTCACGGATTTGATGTGAGGCGGCGGCGCCTGCAAAATCGCGTGGTCCCACGCGGTGCAAAAACCCAAAACGCGCGTTGTCGTCAACGTGTTAAAAATGCCTCTGGGGATCACCCTCGCAGAAAATGCAAGAGCCTAGGTGAGTTACTGATGTCTGCTGTCCGCGTCAAAGCAACAGCCCCATTCGAGATCATGTGATCAATCTATTCTTTTATCAGGACAGAATTGCCACGAGGATCAGAGAGCGACCATTGTCACGGCTCAAAGGTGCGCGGCGAGAGCGCTGGAGTGCTTGAAAATGAGCTATCTTGACAGAATGTGCGCAATAACGAGTTCCTCTGTGCTTAACTCCAACACGTACAACGTAGCAGCTATTACC
This sequence comes from Ostertagia ostertagi, assembly GCA_036418205.1. Classification (NCBI taxonomy): domain Eukaryota; kingdom Metazoa; phylum Nematoda; class Chromadorea; order Rhabditida; family Trichostrongylidae; genus Ostertagia; species Ostertagia ostertagi. Next base: position 12,601 of record MU871698.1, on the reverse strand, counting down.
AACGCAAGCGGGCTTGTAGAATGCATACCTGCTGGCTGTGCTCCCGAAGAAGGAAATTGTTCTCACCCCACTGCTGTCTACCATGGAGCCAACACTTTCCGGTATGGGGCCAGCATGCTCAAATAATTCGTCTAGACACGACTTTCCTCTTCCCAGGATAGAGATTCCTGAGCTTCAACCACTTTTTTTGCTCCTCACCACGATTAAGAGCTGAGTTGTTGTCTGGAGGACTGCCGCAAAATCGCTGAGTTGTTGCAGATTCACAGGCACAGAAATGAGACTAAATGTAAAGCAGGATGGGCTTGCGCAGGCTTGCTGAACAGAAGCCCAACAAACGCTTACCTCCGGTCCACCTTGGTCGATGATGTGGTTGTCGGCCGCGCCATTGCCGAAAGTGTGCACTGGTCCAGCCTTCGAGGTCCGTCGCTGGAAACGAAAATACTAACGAACCGTAGAGTCTTCTTCCCTCTTCTAAGGAATTGTTCTGAAGGTTTACAATAGAAGAATATGCGTTCTGTGGTTTGAGGGCTTCAACCGTTCTAAATCGAAGCGGCGCCATCAGCGCAACTCGTCCATTAGTTCTTTTCACTGGTCGCACGCTCGCCTAAGCAGAAATAAACGGAGAAATGGTCCCATTCTAGGACTTTGACCTTTACTACTTCTTGTTACTTTGGTTTCGTGCATCAGTGACATCCCTAGGGTATTTTTCGATCTTCGAGCTTCATTCTGTCACTGCTACATTCTTTGCTGGCTGGCCATGTGGACCTTCACTAGGCTGGCAGATCTTTGATCACGTCTATCCACCCCTTCCTTAAGCTCTTCGCGGTCCTCGGTCGGCAGGCCCGTCTTAGTATCCTCATTTTGGCGGAGTAAATCTTCCTATTGTAATTCTTGTTCAGGAGCTAACAATCGCTGCGGTGTAGCCTCGCAGGCCACACGATTATATACATTCCTTTCGAGCGTTATAAAGCAAATTCGATGGCAGGTGCTCCCAGTTGACACCCTTCATTTCATCCACGCACTGATCATAACTCTTCACCGATTGATTCACACTACCGTCAACCGTTGGGGATCCTTCAGACAACCCGAACTCGTTCCTGGAATATCGAAAATAGCTCCTTTAGCTTCGAGTAAACCAGCTTTTCTGGTATCATGATGTGGGTGGCTAGCTTGATTTCGCAGTATTTGGAGCAGTCCATTCATCGTCGCCCTCTTGATTGAAGATGGTGAAAAACGTTCTTATTTTCCAAGCATTTTGCACCCTTTCTTCTACAGTTATGTTTTTGGGGGACCGGGTGAGCCATCATATCACGTACCTTCCTAGCCTGGTACGCCACCTGAACCAACCGCCTTCGAAGCTTTCGTCGTCCCAAGTACACGTCGAAATCCTCTATTAAGGTTGCCATGGAAGATCTACTGCAATCTCTGCAGGAGCGGGCCTGTATTGCGAAGCCAGCTCTTCGGGAGTACCTTGATGTCAATCACAAATCCAGATACCTTCCTTACAAGCATGTGAGCGATTTCGGTCTGTCCCATATGCTGTTTCTTGGCTTCTAACTCTCCCTTTTTGTGGGAAACGTGCTGCAGCCGCCATTGGTGGTCTCTGCGTCCTCTCACGTACGACGTACTATCTCGCGTTCTCCCTCTCCTCGCAGCGCTGTGTCTCTCCGTCATACCACGGCCGGCCTCATAAGGGAAATTTAGTGTTTTCAATGGTGCTCACTAATGTTCCTCATTCCACTCCTTGCCTGGACAAAATAACGCATCAATTCAATCCCGACTCGTGCCTTCAAGATTGTGAAGGTTGAAGACGAGGCAAGTGAAGTTGAGTTAGTTTGTTAGTTTGCGTGAAGTTGCAAGTTTTAAAATTGTTGCAATAGTAATGGGGCACACTGTTGATCTATCATGGATGAAAAGGGAGCAAGGAGTTCCTCACAATAGCATTCCGAGATCAAATGTGCGGAGAGAATTTGGATGGGTAACAGTCTTCCTAATTTTTGAACTGTTCACCTGGAACAAACGCTGTTTTCCGTTCTTCTCCTTCTTGTTGTGGAGTAGTCTATCAATCTAGCAATCTATGGCGGAAATAAAAAAGTGCTTTTTACGTGAACCATTCCTTCAAGTCAATGCCGTGCAGGAGTATATCTTGAACTGGACAAAGCGGTAGCGTCTAACAAGAACAGCGACCTCAGCAAAAGCGCAGAATTAAATCCAATAAAACAGTCATATTTGCTCCTTAAGCAGCAGGAGCAATTCCACCATTCGCTGTTCGCTGAAATCACTGGTATGTTACCTTGTATTGCAAAATGCGAGCTTTCTTCCCTCCTCCAATCATTGTGCAACACATCAGTGAACTTCTAGGCAGCAGCCTTGCCAAATCTTGGGAGGGATGCCTTCCTCTTTCATGATATTCGTGCTAACCCTCTTCTACTGAACCAAGATCTAATCAAAATCATCGCTCAGAATGACTACGGTAAAACTAGTTAGTGACGTGAGCGAGAGCACATCACTGTACAATGTTAACTAAGGAGAGCAATAAAAATGGCATTTTGTCCACATTCAAATGTATTCAATCACATTTTACTAACCAGGAACGGATGGTTGGTCGAAGTGGCCATATGTAAAGAGACCTACACCTGGATGCGTTTTTGGACGCTGATCTCGAATCTGCTTTCCAAATCTGCCAAACGATTTTCCGAATGGAGTTATGAAGGAAAGTAGTGCAGCGGTAGTAGTCCGGGTTCACGTGCGAGACGTCGTAGGATCGATTCCCTGGCGGGTTCTCTTTTTTGCCTTCGCTGCAAAAAGGCTCCCAACCGCTTTGCTCGATGCCTGTACCCGTGCAAAGACTTTGCGAGGAGTTTCTAATCAGTTTCGGCGGTACTTACTAAAGACTGCACATGGAGCCCACAGAACTCTTGGCAGACGTTTTTGCAGCAAACAAGTGTGATATTCGTGTTCCGGAGATTAAAATACCCCTAGGGACAAGTTTGTAGCCAAATTTGAGATTTCGACCAAATTTCGAAATAAGCTGGGTGGGTATCTATCCATTCATCCATCAGCCTATCATCGAAGCCTATATAGCCTTGAGACGATATAAGTTACCAGTTTTGCTCCGCTCGCTATCGCGCGCATAACACGGTAGGCTTCAGCGAAACTGGAGGACTTAAGGAACATCTGGTGATCTACTCCACAAAGCAGCTCACTATTGGATATGTCAGTGGAGTGACCTGAGGTTGGAGGATCGTCACTTTCATTGAAGTCCATCATACATGCGCGTGAATGCGAAGCTGAGTCGGTATATTTATCACAACTCGTAAACACCTAGCATTTTTCTTGAATCCTGACAATTTAGCGGTGATTAGGTTTTGCTGTTAGCCTTAGAATGAAAATGAAATATGCTCCTTATAAAAAGTGAGATCTGATGCTTATCTTTGCTTTACATTCACACTTTCGCAAATCCTAAAGTTGAGCGGTTTAATGAGTTTGGCTTCGCTCGCTACCGCGCGTCAAAGTACATAGGCGGTAACAAAAATGAGCACAGCCGGGCCCTTGTGTTGAACAGCACTCATGCTTTTGATGAATCTGAGAGATGTTATCAACGAAGGTGACTATACTGCTGGTGATAAAGCAATTATTTACGGGAGCTCGTCAACCCCACAAACGTCCATCATTTTTCGGAAACTAACATGGTCTAGCGGCCGAATAAGCTCAGATAACTAATACCTTTGTTGAAGTTGCACGATAGTTGTTTACGCTATCAGGACTTTGCATGAACAACTATCATGCTTTGGATGTTGAGATATTCTAGCGGTTGCAATTCTTACGTCCATTGTTACGTCTATGGCATTGAAAGAGAAGCACCAACACCATTATGCACAAACACCGACCATCCCAGAAAGCTCGGAAAGATTAGCGGTCTAAGCAATCTCGATGGCAACGACGAAATCGCAAACTAAATAGTATTTTTTGTCGCCATCTAGATAACAACTTTAGCGGCTCTTCATTTTTACCCTGATCAATCTTATCAGCCCTTATCAGGTGTTATCGCTTTTTGTCCCCCACCCAGTATGTTCCCGTCCCACCCCTGTATCATATCTTGAAATCAACTCCTGACGACTGCTGGTACCCGCGCTATGAATTTCGCGACACTTGCGTTCTAGCGCCTTTATCAGCCCTTATCAGTTGTTATCACTTTTTGACCCCCACCAAATATGTTCCCGTCCCACCCCTATATCATATCTTGAAACCAACTCCTGACGACACTGGTGCCCGAGCTATGAATTTCGCGACACTTGCGTTCTAGCGCCTTTTATCAGCCCTTATCAGTTGTTATCACTTTTTGTACCCCACCAAATATGTTCCCGTCCCACCCCCTATATCATATCTTGAAACCAACTCCTGACGACCACTGGTGCCCGAGCTATGAATTTCGCGACACTTGCGTTCTAGCGCCTTTTATCAGCCCTTATCAATCGTTATCACTTTCTAGCACCCACCAACAATGTCCCCGTCCCACCCCACATAACACTTGTAAGTATGGTTGCTCTGGTGTCAACGCGAGCCAGGTAACGGAATCGACGACTTCAGCGTTCTGACGCGCCTTATCAGCCCTTATCAATGTTATCAGTTTCTGGCACCCACCAACAATGTCCCCGTCCCACCCCACATAACACTTGTAAGTATGGTTGCTCTGGTGTCAACGCGAGCCAGGTAACGGAATCGACGACTTCAGCGTTCTGGCGCGCCTTATCAGCCCTTATCAATCGTTATCAGTTTCTGGCACCCACCAACAATGTCCCCGTCCCACCCCACATAACACTTGTAAGTATGGTTGCTCTGGTGTCAACGCGAGCCAGGTAACGGAATCGACGACTTTCAGCGTTCTGGCGCGCCTTATCAGCCCTTATCAATCGTTATCAGTTTCTGGCACCCACCAACAATGTCCCCGTCCCACCCCACATAACACTTGTAAGTATGGTTGCTCTGGTGTCAACGCGAGCCAGGCAACGGAATCGACGACTTTTGCGTTCTGGCGCATCTTATCAGCCATTATCAGTTGCTATCGCTTCCAATCATGTACCACCAATGTCCCGGGACCGCCCCACATAACACTTGTTAGTATAGACGCTCTTTTACCAATATGAACGGCAAAACGAAATTGGCGATGCTCGCTTTCTAGCCCCTCTTATCAGCTATTATCAGTCGTTATCAGTTCCTATCACGTACCACTTGTGTCCCCATCCCACCCCCTATAACATATGTAAGAACCACTGCGCTATCGTTACTGTGACTCGAGCTATGAATTTCCGGTCAAACACACACACACCAACAGACACACGCTAGCCGCTTATATAGTAGGATTTTAGTTGCCTGAAGAGTGTAAAGCAGTGTCTGGTTTTCTGTTCGCATGATTTCAACACCCACATTTTATTATTTTCAAATTTAAAGGGTCGCCGTCGTCCAAAATAGGTCAACCCTGGAACTACCGGCTATGGATATGTAGCATCAATGAGTGACTCGCCCACTTTTTTTGAAGTTAATTCAAAACCTCGAATTTTTCCGAAATCCTTTGATCCCAGGACAGATCTCACATTCGTTCACTCAAAAACGGCTGAAGCGCGCGCTCCGTATACTGGCGCGCCTTAACCTTATGTAGTGGCATGCAAGTTAGGAAAAATTTCGAAGTTATCGACCTCAAACTCATCCAAAAGCAAGTAGGGCTGACCAATGATGAAGGAATCATGTTTCACTACTGCCAAATAGTCAGTCACAAAAATGCAAAATGGAAAACACGCGGCGGATCCGAACCACTGACCCCGAAATCCCAAGCCCACCACCTTAACCACTAGGCCACCAGCACCGATGGCTCACTGCTTCGTTCACAAGCCGCTGCTGCTGAGGCCGATTTCTCACTGTGTTAAACTGTGTGAGGGAACAAAAAACCTCCGTAACTCCGTTCAGCGAATCGTTTGGCAGATTTGGGAAGAAGATTCGAGATCAGCGTCCGAAACCACATACCATGATACTTGTCTCATTTCATATGGCCACTTCGACCCTTCATCCTTCCCTAGTAAGTTCAGATCGAATTACAATTAAAGGAATTAAGATCACGTTCCTTTCTTTAATAAAACTTTCCTAGAATCCTTCTTCGCGGCTACATTTGAGAAAATGTTCCTGAAACACTGTGCACTAGTCGATTATCCAACATCAATTTGCTTCGAAAAATCGGGTCAGAGCTCCGGCCTGGGGGCGAAACGGCAGGCCTTTCTAAGCTCAACGACGATGGAGAAAGATGTCATTTTCTGAAGAGATCACTAAGAAGGACTTGCGCCTAATTACAAAGGGACATTAGATAAATATTTGATAAAATCGCTGAAGTCCGACCCGGGCAAGATATCTTTTTCGGTATCCACGTATATTCATTGCAGGTCGCGCGGACGGAACAGAACATATGTATCCCGTGCCCATTTTATTAAATTTTTAGAGCATGCGCTTCTTATATTTACCATCATACATCTGCACATATAGAAACGCCGTGGTCCAAGATGACAAGATCTGCATCAAGAGTGGTATAAGAAACACTGGATGACAGACATGTGTTTTCACCGGAACCACCAATCAAAAAATACTCCTGACGTCGTGTGCGATTAGAGTTGATTAATTTTACTTTGGATACGACTTCACGTCCTTTGTGTGAAACTTTTGCTAATATAGCATAGGTTCATCTCATCGGCCGTTGGTGAAATGATTTCGTTCCATTAACGTTTCGTGATCCGATTCACAAAGAAGTCATATATGAGAGTAGGAGCCGCGCTTGCAAAATCGCGTCGACCCCACTAAACTGCACTCCACTGAAGATATCTGAAATAATGATTGCGATTTAAAATCAGTGTAGAGTTACTATCTTCTCTAATTTGAGCGGATATGTAATGTACAGGTCTACGAAGTAGCTCATCAGGAAGCAGAGTCCAAGTGCAATATTGACGAAGCAGTTAGCTGCTTGATGTCAAGCACATATGTAAACCTTAACGATCACAACAAATGAAAGCGCCGAAATTGAATTCTTTTCTTTTTCGGCGCTTTCATTGAAAATTGTGAGTTCATTGCTCATATCACCATTCGCAGGACAATGGCATGTCTACATGACAGTCTCCACAAATGTGATAAAGGGTCAACTGCATTATATTGGATTACAATTACGATACATTATTCTTGGTAAAGGCTTTAGTGGCAACTCATTGATTTGAGCTTAATGCCATATCAAAGGTTGCGGTGAAGTCATTCACATTATACTTCATAGATTCACTTCTGTCATAGTTGACATTTTTGGGATGGAAGACCAGGAAGACAAGTCAGGATCTTTAGTTATATGAACAATGCGTTGCTTTTTTTATCGGACCTTAATACATTGACAACAATGTGGGTGTTGCTATTTTTAGGCTTAAGCCGTTTAGACGCCGTGGCCACACAAAGTTAGCCTAAATTATGTTATTCGCCCCATTCACGTGCAGTGTGGGACGCATTATGCGTTTTCTGAAGTATCATTTTTACAAAATATGCAATCAATGGGGCTATCCCAGCTCTTCCAGAAATGAGTGGCGTTGCAGCGCCGCCTCACCGATTGCGCGGTGAGGCCGAACGCTGCGCGGGCGAAGGGAGGAAGACCCCACGTGCCGCGCCATCCCATGCGAGGTCATCGTGATCCTCCGTCTTCTAGATCAACAGCAATTGGCATAGTTGGCGAGTTTGTTCGACGCATTTTCTCCTTGTTGAAGAAGCGCAGAGAAAACGAGAAGTGGGAGGCGAGCACATATGGAAAATCGATGACAGGTGACATTGCGCACCCCAGTGTCGACGCTTCAGCGCGTCAGCACGTCGTGCATTGTACGTGACTGCGGCAGGTACATCATAATTCACGCAGACTTTGTGTGGCTTCACCGTCTTAACGGCTTGAGTCGTGTTTTCCGCTATTTGAGACTGACGCCATTTTACAACCGCAATTGTCGCAGCATATATTTCCCAGCGCGGTCCAATAAGGTGCTTCTGGAAACTCGAATGTACGAATGATTTTATATGACAAAATCCGCTTGACCCTGGTTTGTGTACCTTTTTCTACTGTACTAGATTGTCTTCTTCCAACTTGAAAAAATTTACTACTTACAAGCTTCGGTTGAAAATTGAATGTGATTCACAATTTTACTTCTGCCCCATAGTTAGTGTGAGTTAAGCTAAAATGAAAAGTTCATGAGCTTTGGAAGACCTATGCTGAACTGAAGCATTTCGTGGACCACAAAGTTTGTGGTTATATCATTATCTTATCTTTAGATCAAAAACAAAATACTTTGGAGAAGATGGAGCACTTGCGAAAAGAAATGATGGAAAGGGTGCGGGAAACATATATCCCGCACTGTCCGACCTGGCCTGCAATGCGCGGGATTTTTGTTTCCCCGCGCCGTCGTAATTGTGTTAGGCGGCAGACGCAGAAAGCTTGCGCAGGGAATGGAGACATGACGCTAGCTGGAGGACAAATCTGGTCTAATTAAAGGCAAGCTTCGGTATAAAATGAGTGTGTAGGATGTCCAGTTACACTGGGTATACCCAGTGTGACTGAACATCCTCAACTCCGCAGTTGGCCGGTCCCAAGCCCGGATGAGAAAGGAGGAGGGTTGGTGCGAAGGGCTAGCAACCCTTCCGCCGTAAAAAAGCTCAAAGCTAAAGAAACGACGAAAAAGCATATATCTGTTGCATCGAGGGAGCCTAACTCCCGCCTTATGACGGATCACCTCCCGATTCGGAGTTCGGTTTTCTCACCTAAAAATAAAACATTCATCGGTACTTGGAACGTGCACACGTTGAATCAGACTGGAATTCGCGCAACTGCTTCGGGAATTCGAAAGCTATCGATTGGACATTCTCGGAATCAGTGAGTTGCTGTGGCGCATGAGCTGTGGAACAAGACTGTCACATACTGGTCATGAAGATTGACACGAGAGGGGTGTTTGTTTTGAGCAAGCGAGCGGCAGAAGCCTTGTATGTTGGGATACGGAGTGCGATCGAATAATCACTGCGCGATTTGTAACAAAACACACCGATTACGGTTTCAGTATATGCACCTACGGATTTCTAGTGACGAGGCGAAGAACGATTTCTATGAGCTGCTCCAAGAAACTGTCGATAGTGCACCAAGAAGAGACATGAAAATTATTCTCGGAGACTTCAACGCAAAACTAGGCGGTGATCGGTGTGGTTTCGAGAGTACAATCGGACCATTCACGTCTTCCTGAAGAACTAAGCAATAACGGCGAGCGATTGGTCTCATTTTGCGACCACAATGACCTTTGTATCGGCACGCGTGCTATGCTCGTGCGTTTCGAGGAGCGGATATTGGATCGGATCACTATATGGTTAGAGCAGCAATCAAACTTAAGCTGAAGAAGCTAAGAAGCACTCTAACTGCTCGGCCGTTTGCTGTAGATAAATTGAAAGATCGTGAAATTGCTTCTAGATTCGCTTTGGAACTACGAAACCGATTCGATCTCTTAGGAGAAATGGATAATCTGGAAGATGAGTGGGCAGCTGTAAGAGAAATTGTACACTCTTGCGCCGAAAAAGTTGTTGGCCGGAAACGTGGAAAACGAAGAGAGGAGTGGATTAAAGAGAGCACGTGGCAAAAAATTGATGAAAGGAAGTGCGCAAAACAGAAGAAAGCCAATTGCACGAGCTGAAAACTAGAAAGTACACTGAATTAAACCGATTAGTGAAGAAACTCTGTCGTCACGACAAAACGACTGGCTCATAAGAAAAGGAACAGAAGCGCAATATGCCGCTGATCACGGAGACTCGAAGACTTTAAATCGTAATGTCAAAGAATTGACAGGGAACTGGAATAATTCAAATGTACCGATCAGAGATGAACACAATGAAAGATGGCTCGAATATTTTCGAGATATACTCAATCAGCCCAATCCGCCGAGAACCTACTGCTTCGATGACACGGAACCAATCGAAGAGCTTGAGGTTAATACTGGATGCATATTGACAGAAGAAGTAGTTGCAGCAATTGAGTGCCTCCGGAATAGAAAGTCTCCTGGTCTAGACGAAATTACAGCAGAGTTGTTAAAGGCAGGAGGCAGTGCAATAGTAGAAAGACTCGTGAAACTATTTAATCATTGTTGGAGCCGTGGAGAAGTCCGGAAGACTGGAGAAAAGGTGTCATTGTCAAACTGCCTAAAAAAGGAAATCTCTCGGATTGTGGAAATTGGAGGGGTATCACACTGTTGTCTGTACCCGGCAAAACCTTCTGTGTTGTTCTACTTCGCCGACTCCGTGCAGCCGTCGATGAGCGATTGAGAGAGGAACAAGCAGGATTCAGGAGTGGGAGGTCGTGCTGTGAACAAATCTTCACGCTACGCAACATTACCGAACAGTGTGTCGAGTACTGCCAGCCAATCGTCATCAACTTTATCGATTTTAAGGGCTTTCGATAGCATTCATCGGGAATCTTTGTGGGCTATTCTGAGAAGCGTATGGTGTACCGCAACCCTTCATCAACATATTCAAGAACCTATATCTCAACTCGTCTTGCTGTGTGAGGACGGACACAGGATATACGTCGTTCTTTCAGATTGCCACGGGAGTGCGGCAAGGATGTATTCTATCTCCGATTCTGTTCAATATCTGCTTAGACTTCGTAATGAGGAAAACGATGGAGAAAGTGAGGGCAGGCATCAGTTGGTCTAATCAGAATAGACTCACGGATTTGGATTTTGCCGACGATATAGCACTTCTAGCCGAAGATGAAAATGACTCCAGCAGATTACTACTTGCCTCAGTAGTGAAGCGAACATGATTGGATTGCGCATTAGCGCCCAAAAATTCAAAAGTCATGAAGATCGGCTCTGATCGAACGCAATTGAACATCAATGTTGATGATATGATACCAGAGACCGTTGACAATTTCACTCACCTCGGAACTGCGGTCACTCGCAATGGTGATGCCGAAACTGACGTACGCATTCGGATCGCGAAAGCTGCCGCCTCTTCCGGCGACTTCAGCCAATATGGGCCAGTTCATCGATATCGCAGAAGATCAAAATGCGGTTGTACTACTCCATCGTGATTCCTACTGCACTATATGCAAGTGAAACTTGGAAAAGTACTGCTAGCATTGTAAAGAAGGATGAATGCCTTTCACCAGAGATGTCTACGCCGGATGATGAAAATACGCTACTATCATGTCACCAATGAAGTTTACGCCGTTGCGGATCGAATTGCGTCCCGTGATAGTGGCACAGCGTAGGCTTCGACCGGCTGGCCATATTTTGCGCATGACACCACACGGTTCAAGTGTATGACTGATACCTCAGCCGCCAAACGAAAGAGGCGTTCCTCAGAAACACCTGGAGCCAGGGTGAATATCGGTCGAGGAAATCCTCGACAGGGGGGTCGTACCTGTTGGGCTGGTCCATGGGGGGTCGTACTCTTGGGGTCAGTAACAGAAGTGGTATCATGGTGCAGATAGGTAATAGGGTATAGCGCAGCAGAAAATGAAAACATCCGAAAAAAACATGATATTAAATTTTCTTTGCAGGTTCAGTCGCTCCATTCCTCCACCTTCATGAGAAGGGCGTATTTGAAGGCAGTACAAAGAATGAAAGTGCATCCCCGCAAAGAAGAGTGCCACATGTGCGCACGCGCTGCAAAGGCACCTCCTCCGCCTATCACTCGCTCCTTCCTTAATATGACGCTGTTGTTAGGGACCCTGTCGGAAAAACGACAACCGTGAAGAAAAAGCGCTGGGCAAATGAAGTTGTTTTTTAGGTTACAGGAATAGCACAACACACTATGTCTACTACAATACAGTTTCGTTCGAAGGTCCCCATCATATAACACCTTTCAATCGATTCTGCAACTGTGAGTGGAGGAGGGATGCATGGCTTATACCAATACCAAATCGGATGATGACGATTGCTCCTATTCTTATTGTTTGCGTTCAAAGATATTGTTCTAGACACATTCCGAGTGTTGCCAACGAGTCACACTTGCAATGGTGAATGAGGGAGCGGATTTCCAGGTGGCCGGATCCGACCTCGATAGATCCTCGACGCAATTATCTCTTCAACCAAAAAGCTGTAGAAGAAAACTAAACAGACCATCAGGAAGCGCAAACCTTCCGCTTTCCAAAACTATCTTCCCTTTTTCAGGATCTTACAATATAAGAGATATATTGCTCTTGAAGTGGCAAAACTCGCGTGAAAATTTCGGCCTCCTCGACATTTACTCGACGAAATTTGACAGACCCTATCTTTCTGCAAGGAAGGCTTCCAGAGCAATTTCGATGCTTGTTGGAAACGCGAAATCCAGCTCTATCTAACTCTACCTCAAGCTGCTTCAAAGGTTGTGAAATGGAGGAATGCAACCTTTTCATCGAGGGTGTAGATTCGGACGTTTTTTTTGAAATTTCGGCAAAATCTGACCCAGTGACAATCACGCCGCAGCTGCCGTTGAATCGGCCTTTGATATACTCGGCTGTTTTGATATACTCCAGCAAGAATCAAGATTTCGCAACCCCGTGTCTTCAGGATTTCTGTGCGTGTCT
>MU871696.1:0-15966 GCA_036418205.1 Ostertagia ostertagi | reverse complement strand
ATATTGTAGGTATGGAGACTTTTGTTTCACGAACACTCTATGCAAATGGGAAATCAGTTAGGAAATTTCCGTTCAAAAAAAGAGATAAGATCGTGACGTCGTCATGAAACCCACTTCAGTTCAGTTTGATAGCACCTTCACAGACTGAATTTTACCGAAGAACTTATTAACGCGCCACATCCAAACGTTACCGGAAAGAAAGGTTGCGGGGGTTTCTGTCACAGAACTTTGAAAAAGTAGAGCCTGTGTCCTCTATGTTGCATTACACTCTCGAAATCCAGTATCTCGAATCGCGAAAGAATGTGCCTTTTTTAATCTATTACACATATGTGAAGGTCAAACTTGAGGCAATGAAAACCATTACATTTACACAACGGCGTGGCTATGATAAACTTATAAGGAATTCTCACCTCAATAAAATCCAGTACGGCTGCTGAGAGCTCCTTCAGTTGAGGAGTTTCAGCGACATTCTTTCCGCAGTTCGTGACGAGAATCACACCGTCATACACCGACTCGTTAACTCTTGCTGCCCGAAGAAGCGGTGTCGACAGTAAAGACTTCAACGACATGGTTACCTGAACGACTATTCAGTTAGTCAAGTGAGTACTTCCCTTGCCACGATAAGTAGTCGTGAAGTTGACATCTCAGCGATAAGCAGAGGCAATCCAAAAAACAAACAGAGTGAGAGCTGAGAAGGTATGCGACTCAAGATAAGAGGAACAGTGTGGTCGCATAATTTCAGGAATTTCGTAATGAAACCGAACTTATCTAAGGTCAAGCCCACGAAGAGGATCGGAACAAAAAACTGAGAGGTCAACGAAGCTAAAGGGACTGAAATAAGATCAATCCAGCGAACCTGATTGGATAGATCCTTCGGAAAGGCCCACAAAGAGAGCCATACCTAAACTCGAATTCATTCTTAAGAAAAGGTACAAAAAACCATCACTACCGGTGCTTTTCGACAGGTCATGTCCCACACGGTTCCACGTCACTCCTTGGTGGCAAAGGGTACTAAAAATGTAATTTTGAAACCAACATGGATCGCTAACTGCTAACGGGAGTAAAGGGAAGCCTTGAAAAACAGGTCGCACTGGAAGAAATAGATAAAGCCTTGGAGAAGCTAACAGTGCTATTGTTATCACGCATAGAACCAAAACGATGCCTTCATTGATATGGCGTCAGAATCACAGACAGGTGCAAAGGACATTCTGGAAAAGGTCTCCTACTATCAGTGCCGAACAAAATGTCATCGAGAAATAGCATTCCTCCAGTGGCATAACTTCTAAAGAATGCAATAGCCAAAGACAAATTCACGGAGAAAAGCACTCATGTCGTGAGATATGACCGATGGTCTGCAACTGCAATCAATCTCTCACGTTCGACGAACGGTTTTCGATACGATTTGACAGCCGAGGTCAAGCGCAGCGCATGGTCGATTCCAAAACTATTACGGGGTTCCATCCGGTAAGAGAGGTCATATGGTGCGAGAGCCACTATCGCCTACAGTACTTCTGTTTTGGCAAGAAAGGAGGGTAATTCTCAGGGTGCGGTTCACTAGGACGAAAGCGAACTTTTTCGCTTACGCAGCGCGCCAAGCGTTTTCCGGTACGGGAACTCTCAGGTGCGACCGGCCGATCGCACAGCGGAGTTGGACGCTCGAAGTTTCTCTTGCAGCGAAAACCATTCGGAGGACCCGAGATTCCCTGCATACGAGGCATGTTCGCAGCTGCGTAATTCGTCTAAACAGTTCGTTCTGTCCTAGTGAACCTACCCGAATCTCTCAGTTGCGTGTCTCGGTCGTCAGTGTCATTAGTGCTAAATGGTTTCGTATGGAAATAGTGCGCAGGCTGACACTTTCCAACGCCCTGCCCACGAAAATTTGCTTCAAAATTAACTGTCAGGCGCGGGTGACTCGGGACATGAGGAATTGTATTTTATCCTTCGAAATACAAACTTTGTTGTCACCCGCCATATTCACACTTATAACTAAGACCTCGTTTCCTCCGACCGCTTAGAAGCTCCAAAATCCGGCTATTCAACAAAGCAAGATACTTATCCCCGTCTTGAAATCCCATGGCCGTTGGTAACTTTCCCTGTGCCGCGACGGCAAAGGGTGTGGTGATTCTGAGACAAGAAGCGACTTTTTAACTTTTTGCAAAACGCGACTTTTCCTTGCAGGCCCAGGGTCAACCGTCCGTTGGACAAAGTCCAACGCGACGACGAGAGTAATGCCGAGAGTGAACGTACGCACGGAGACACAGACGGCTCGCGGGTGGCGAGAGTGAATGCCGGCGCGGAGAGCGGTGAACATCGGTCCAACGTCGCTCCAATATCGGTCCAACGTAACGGTTGACCCTGGCCCAACCCCCTTGATCAAAGTGGACTTGGGGTTACTGTAGCGAAAAAAGTTTTGCGCGCGCGATGGCGAAAAAGTCGCTTTGTGTCACAACCCACGGGCAATCGTAGATAGAGATATCTTTGGAAGTTGTCCAGGACAGGGTTTGAATTCCTCTCGCTGATGGTGGGCGACGAGGAATCCCTTGCGAGTGTACATATAGGGTTGTTTTGACGATATAAGTCTGTCTTCATTGTGCCAATTTTACTTAACCTACATAGGGACAATGACATTGAATGATCAGGCTTTTATCAAGACAATGCCAAATGGGAGACAGAACAGAAAAGTTACCAGGGTATTTCCTTCCCCGAACCCCTATGAGAGGGAATAAAATCCGGGACCCCCAGAACATGTAGCGACAGTAACCAAGCACAGATGCCACTTCCTTTCAACGTGCTTATGGAAACGCCGACTGTTCAACATGCAAAGTTTTTTGAACTGCAGCATCCTTTCGTTCTGTGAGTCACTCACTACGCTCGAAATGAAAAAATCCCCGAGCCGCTGTGCTATCTCGTTAGACACCCAAATACTATAAAATTTAATGGTCCAGCTGTTAAAGAAATTAGAACGAAAATCAATCATACCCATATCATACACGAGTATAAACAGAAGGTTGGCAAAAATTCGCCGAGTTGAAGGAAAAAAAAATATTTATACGCATGTGGGTCTATCAATAGGGGGGGGGGGGGGGGGGGGGGGGGGGGGGGGGGGGCTTGTAACTATCATCTGGGCCAGTTAGATCTACGAATTATATGAACAACTCTTAAAGCGGCCAATACCCAAATGAAGTCGTGTCGAGCGAACGAGTGTCTGTGAGAGCAATCGACGTATCACAGAGTTGCGCGCCTTGGCGCCTCTCGAAAATGAACACACACACACAATGGCACAAGGCCTCAAAAAGTGAGCTGATCACGGCTAACGTGAGCTGATGGACGAGATACCTCGCGCACACCCCATGACACTCAACGTGGATTACGACGTAGCGGTAAATCTGCTATTTTTAACCCTTTCGGCCCTGGCGGTGGCAATTGCCACCACCAAATTCAAATGCTTGCATTGCCGCTGAAACAGCATGGTTTTTCTAATCCTGCTAGAGGTTGCTTCAGTCAACCTTCCCCTTCCTAATTATGAGCTAAACCTGCCATTTCATTGTGTTGCTGTTAGTATTACAAGTATTTGTGTACAAGTGCAACAATGAATCGACGCTGGTCCCCGCAACCGGCCAAGTAAGTGTCACTTTTTCTTAAAATACTTGAAGTAGATCCATTCTTTTATCAAAATTATGGGTTATAATGTTGTGCAAGATTATAAACTTTTTCGGCATAACTATGAAATTTGGAATTGTTTCGACATAAGCTCAAAAACTAAGAAGGTGGGCCAATTTTCAAAGCTTCTTAGTTTCTTTGTTTGTGATCGAATAGCTTCCAAATTTCGCCATAATGATACCTATATGCTCACAAGTAATAAACAATAGCTAGAAGAAAAATTTCTCCACGGAAAAATTCAGGTCCGAAAGGGTTAAATTCGCGCGGGTTAGCAGGTCCATCAAGAAAGCAAGTTCAGACAACTCGTCCAGACATGCCCCACTCTTTCAAGGCTAAAGAGAGCGAGTTCTTGTTAAGGTCTTCATCGGCGGTTTGCTTTGCTCCTTTTCATTTTCAACCGGGTCGACATCCGCATTTTCGTTTTCGACCACTGTTACCCACCAATTCGATCTGGACTTGTTGCTTTTGAATGATTTTCAGAACAAAAGGCGTTCGCAGGGCTGCGCAGTGTTCATCCTTCAGCTTCCGTGTGACATTACTATCACCTGATTGCAGCGTAGGGGGCTCAATAGGTGAAATCAATGCTTGGATGCGATCAATACGTAAGTGTTGTACGGGACACTGGCTGTCAGTTGTCGACCACAGGAAAGAAAGGAAGGAGAAAAAGAGAAAAAGAAGAGAGAAGAAGATGTCCTTGGGACGATTCATTTACGTATAGCATAGAATACGGTATCAAATCGAGTATTAACGCTTTTTCCCACCACCTAATCATCTTCGGCATTTCAGGGATGAGGACTATCTTCGAAGTTTGTAAAAGAGATAGAGGAAAGTATTGAAACAAAAAAAAAACGCTCGGAATCAAATATTTGGTAAAATATGTGTGCGCAATAGGATCGTGGTCGTATTGAAGATGACCGATCATACAGACTGAACTAACAAATGCACTCCACCACTCTGGCGCCAATATCCAAGCTTTTCTTAGCACCTCACTCGACGATTTTGCTGTGCAGTCCTATAATAAGTCTTACCCTGGCCCACTCACCAATACAGACCAAAAAGGCGTCTGGAAGTGGAATCGCTTGCATTGTGCTGAGAACGATGGACTGCGGAAAACAACGCTTATCGATGCATCGGGCCATATGATTCATTTCAGATGCAATTATTTCTCTGCACTCTGATGAATCAATAAGCTCCAAATTCAATTTTATTCGAATGTTCAGAGGAGATGTGTGCTCACGGATAAAATGGAATCTGACGTTTGATAGGGTGTTTTTTAGAAACGAAGTATATAAACATGAAATCGAACTATATCATGTAATGTACACTGAAGTAAGAAAGAGCAGTGACAAGTTTCGCTGCCCACCACTCGCCCGGTCTGGGGGTCGAGTCATAGATCGATCTAGCCCAAAAAAGACGTTCGATGCTTCCTCCGCATTTCGGGAACAGTGCAATGATACGTACCAAATTATTGCTTGAGAATAAAAAAAATCGATTGCAATGCGTGAGCTGTTGATTAATCGTACAATAACATTCATAATGCCCCTATGGTGCCTGGCAAAACATAGCAAATGCATGGTACCACTCCAAACGGAATGCAATGCAACCATCTAAGCTCACACTTAATAGTCATACACATTTGGCCCCTGGTTGATTGCTAGCCACCAATCTCTGGTCCACAAACAAATGAACATCTATCTCTAAGTAACATTTCTGACGATGAAATTTCTGGAATTCTTGCACGCTAAAAATACCAACAGTAGGTGTAAAATAGGAAGCGAAACTAGCAAAAAAGAAGCTGAAGGATTCCTGCGGAAAGTTGAAACTCCAGATAAGGCCTCTGTCGACATTGTGGGAAGCTTGAACGTGGAAGGGCATGCTTGAAGACATGGCCTTTGGCTTCATGCCAAGCGCAATCAGAAGCCATCATGTTAATGGATTGCTACGTATAGTCGTAACTACAATACGCACTAATTTTTGTTCAATCGACGGTTTGCGACGGTCGGAAACCGTCGCAAACCGTCGGCTCGCCATAACTCTTTAAAAAATGGTTCGCTCGACCTGCAGTTTATACCATCTGATAGCTCTGCTCGAGATCTACAAGATGGTTAAATTCAATTTCTGAAAGAGCTCCATCTAGGATTGCGCCATGCACTCGACCTCCATCCCGAGAAGTAATGAATATACTTTGTATGTGATGCGCATATAAGTCCTCCTATGCAGCCTGATCATCCCACAGAAACATGGATCTCAACACCCTCAGAATACGCCACGTACCCAACCGGTCCACCATATGGTGAGATTGAATGAATGTTTTTTTTCGAATTTCACGATCTTTAATTCGTTCTAGAGCGCTAATTGGCTAACCGTGCGCTGATCAACCCATTCTTCCACTCCAAATGAGAATCTTCGAACAGTTTCCAGCAGTAGTAGTAGACCTATTATGTGACATTCCCCACATTTAGAGGAGATGATTTGCGGAAACCTGAGAAGATAGCCAGGAATCTCTCCACAGACGTAGACTCCAGTTACTTCTCTGTAAGATTGATGTAGAATATTTGGTCACGGGTAAGCGCTCCGTCCGTGGTGTGGCCCCAAACATCACTCTCCGTCATGCCCTAAAATGAAAATCAGAGTTTTTGCTCTTCCAGATGACTCTACAGAGCTGAGGGGTGCACCGTTCGATTTCCCATGAAAAATACTACCGAATGGTGTACAACTCAGGTTTCACACAAAACTTTGTTTTTCTCACTTTTTTGCTCCCCATTGCCGATCGTCCTCCCAGCCCTTGGCGCCACGTGCGATTTAGCGAGAAATTCTCTCCACCGACGTGGACTCCGGTCACTTGTCTGTAGGAAAGAGGTAGAATATTTGGTCACGGGTAAGCGCTCCGTCCGTGGTGTGGCCCCAAACATCACTCTCCGTCATGCCCTAAAATAAAAACCAGATTTTTTGGTCTTCCCAGGTGGCTCTACGGATCTGTGGTGTACACCGTTCGATTCTCCATGCAAAATGCTATCGAACGATATACATCTCAGTTCCCACTTGAAACTTTCGTTTTTCACCGTTTTCGGCCTTTTCCTTATCGCCGATCGCCTTCCTCAGCCCTGGCCACCCACGTGCTATTCACGTGCGCGGTGCGTGAGAGCTCACGTGACAGCCGATGGCCTTTCTCGGTAGCTGGCGGGCAGCCCGATCGATACACCGCTATGCGTGTCGAAAGTGCGTGGGAAAGTCACCACGCACCGCGCACGTGAATAGCACGTGGGTGGCCAGGGCTGAGGAAGGCGATCGGCGATAAGGAAAAGGCCGAAAACGGTGAAAAACGAAAGTTTCAAGTGGGAACTGAGATGTATATCGTTCGATAGCATTTTGCATGGAGAATCGAATGGTGTACACCACAGCTCCGTAGAGCCACCTGGAAGACCAAAAAATCTGGTTTTTATTTCAGGGCATGACGGAGAGCGATGTTTGAGGCCACACCAGGGAAGAAACACTCGCTCAAGCCCGAGTGTATCATCTTTTTCCAACATACAAGTAAACTTACTCTACGATAGGGAAGAGAGTTCGTCCCTCCCTTCTCGAATTTCCTCAAAACATCCCTTCGAAAATTGCGAAATGTCACAAAATGGATCTAGTGGCAGGTAAACTAGATGTTCTCCAAAAAGTGAGTTGTATACCGTTCGACAGTATTTGTTATGGGAATTGAATGGTGCACATCTCAGTCTTCTATGTTCATCTGGAGAACCAAAAAAATCTGATCATATCGCAAGGGCATGACGAGGTGTGATGTTTGGGGTCACACTACGGAAGGAAGACTCACCTGCCACCAAGGTTTCTATGTAATTCCTACAGACAAGTAACCGTAGTCTACGCCAGTAAAGGAAATTCGTCGCTGCCTTCACAGCTTTCTACATAACATCTGCTCTAAACATGGAACAAAAAAAAGTTGAAGTTGTCGCAAAAAATGGGGCGAGGTGTGATGTTGGGGCCCCACTACGAGAATGAATGTCATATTCGTAATCAGGGCATCGAATTACCCCAATAGGCAAAGTTTCGACGAAAAATGAAACTTTGAGATTTTGGGGCAGTAATAGTGGAATAATGATGCCCAATCGGCAATAGGGGAAGGCTGAAAACGGTGAAAAACCAAAGTTTCAACTGGGAGGAGTAATGCATATCATTCGATAGCATTTTTCACGGGGAATCCAATGGGGCACATCTCAGGTCTGCGAGTTCATCTGGAAATGCAAAAAATCTGATTTTTATTTTAGGGCATGACGGAGAGTGATGTTTGGGGCCACACCACGGACGGAGCGCTTACCCGTGACCAAATATTCTACATCAATCCTACAGAGAAGTAACTGGAGTCTACGTCAGTGGAGAGATTCCTGGCTATCTTCTCAGGTTTCCGCAAATCATCTCCTCTAAATGTGGGGAATGTCACATAATAGGTCTACTACTACTGCTGGAAACTGTTCGAAGATTCTCATTTGGAGTGGAAGAATGGGTTGATCAGCGCACGGTTAGCCAATTAGCGCTCTAGAACGAATTAAAGATCGTGAAATTCGAAAAAAAAACATTCATTCAATCTCACCATATGGTGGACCGGTTGGGTACGTGGCGTATTCTGAGGGTGTTGAGATCCATGTTTCTGTGGGATGATCAGGCTGCATAGGAGGACTTATATGCGCATCACATACAAAGTATATTCATTACTTCTCGGGATGGAGGTCGAGTGCATGGCGCAATCCTAGATGGAGCTCTTTCAGAAATTGAATTTAACCATCTTGTAGATCTCGAGCAGAGCTATCAGATGGTATAAACTGCAGGTCGAGCGAACCATTTTTTAAAGAGTTATGGCGAGCCGACGGTTTGCGACGGTTTCCGACCGTCGCAAACCGTCGATTGAACAAAAATTAGTAGCGGTATTGTACTGCACGTCCGCATTCAAAAATAAAAAAACGTGTAATGAGCTTACAGCTCTGCGCTTTCTCGATTAGGTAGCGTCTTATGGCTATTGTGACCTCACGCACTTTAAAGTTACGACATTGTCAGTGGCTTACAGTCTTGAGTCCCTCTGAGGTTTAAGCTTTGATCCTTGCTCTCCCATCTTATGTTCAAAAGCAGTCAGCCGTGCTTCCATCTGTTAGCGCCCCTCGACTTTTGCAAGAAAGAAACTGGGAAGATCAACCAGTCACGCAACCCACGTTTTGTACTTTTTTGTTTTGGATGCTGACAATGAGTTCTGCCGCCGTAATTTATGCGTCTACGCCCCCCATGCTTTAGGGGCAGGCGCATGACAGGAAGTTTCCATATCGTCAAAGTGGACGTCATATGTCCGCTACTTAGAATTACTATTTAGAAGAAGGGCTGACCATCCGTCTGGCCCTATCAGACGAGGAAGCCGTTTTTGATCTGGCGAAACAATGTGGCAAAAGGAGCTGGGATTTGGAAGACACAGGAAGATGAAAATTTTTCTGGAAGGTGGGAATTTTATGAAATTTCGAGAAACTTTGACAGATCTAGCGTTCATTCCAACTCCTATATGCACCAAACTGAACGGACTCAGATTGAGCTAGATTAGACATCCTATCGAGACCATCAACCATAGGAGGCGAGGCTGATCATATCTGAGAAAGCAGCCATAAGTCAACTCATGACCCTGGCCAGAAGCTTTACGGGAGAGGACGGCAGAGCAGAGCAATAAGAGCAGGGAGATGATGTCGGATTTCACGGAGAAGCGTGGGTACCGTCGGCGAGTGGTTTCGTACACAGGCAGCGATTATTTACTGATATGGTGTGACGCCCGACTATCGGTGCCAGACACATCGCAAATCATGCTTAATGCGCCATTAGCAAGCATGGATTATTTATGATAAGGCGGCGAGCGTCACAGCTCTCCGCACACGATAGCAACAACGACGAATTTTTCGTTCAGCAAGGACGAAGACAGATGGATGTCGCCTACAACTCTCTCGATCACATGGCAGTGCAATTGGCAATCCCTGAGCAGGCAATCAGCAAACGTCCGTCTCCCTGTTCCTGAGTAGCGCGAAATGAGCGCGCCACTTCCAGGGATAAACACTTCAATGCCTTATGCAAGTTCAGCGTAGTTCACCGACATATTAGAATTCATAACTGTAAAAAGGGAAGGTACAGAGCGGTGATTCTCACATTGTAGCCCCTCTTTTGATTTCTGTCAATCCCACAGTTTCACGGTGTTGCTGGTTGATTCGAGATCAAACTCGCGAAGAGACAGGATGAGATCGTTTCGGATCTGTGTGATGACCTCGGGGGTACCCGACAGGAGGCCCGTCGCGCGGCGAGAAGGGAGAAACGCAAGTGAGTCAGCGGACGAGTCGCAGCGCGTACTGCAGTGATTTCGCGTCAAGTTAAATAGAATGTACCATAGTACGTCCCACATCACACAGCACGCGCTGCGACTCGTCCGCTGACCCATCTGCGTCTCTGCCTTCGCGCCGCGCGACGGTCCTCCTGGCCAGGGTGAATATTGCTTGAGGATTCCTCAACGGCACGTCGAGGATTTTCGCCTGATCCTTTACGTTCTCGCGCGCGGATATTCACTCTCGCCACCCGCGAGCCGTCTGTGCTCTCCGCGCGTACATTCACTATCGGCTCTACTCGCATGGTGGAAATCGGTAACAGTAAGTCCCGAGATGTTCAAGACCTTTGAATTCCACCAACTTCTCAGGAAAACGTTTGCCGTTTGTGCTCTGAACAAGTACGGCTTTTTCCTTAAAATCCCAAAATATGACACTCCCCAACCCTTCTTCCCCCTTGTGTGGATGGGCAAGACGGGAATTCGATCGTGGTTACGTTTGTGAAGGTTTTTTCTAGCTCTCATGCTCATGGTGAGGGGAGAGATAATCAGAAGAGGGCATTCCAAACCGCGCCACCCATTTTAGCCGACATCGTGGACCTAACAAGGGAAGGATACCAGGTCGAAGTGGCCATTTGTAACGAGACATACACCACTAGATGTGTTTTTGGACGCTGATCTCGAATCTGCTCTCCAAATCTATTCTTGTAGTGTGAGCGCAGTTATCCTACATGTCTGGCACAGTGATCGATCCACTGCGGGATTAAAGCGCTCGCTGAGTGCATTATGGCATGTCCCTTATTCAAGATAAGGGACAAAAATGGCTCACCACTACCGTGGTCATCCATCTTATCGTGTTGTAAGCTGACACGATCACGAAACCCAAGATGTTGACCGTAAATAGTTAGCTTCATGGTAGGTGAAGTTCATTTGGAGCTGTCATTCACATGAACTTCATCCCATTCATTTTTGCCCTCGTAGTTGGAACGAAATCCTACAGTGAGTGTTCCTAGCGTTTCCTTAGTTAGGATGCGAACAATTGGGTTTCGGCTGTCAGTGATATTCGAGTTCTTACCAGGAAGGTCTTTCAGGGCGTGACGAGCTTTTTGAAAACGGTCTTTTTGCATGATATAGGGGCAGATGCGGGGACCACAGAACCATGTTTAATTTTTCCTGAACGGCCCTCTGAATACCAGAAAAGGGGGTCCCTAGTTCGATTCCTCTTGGTGACAAATTTTTGCATTTCGAGTTGACGTTCCAAAATTCGCGCAAAAAATGGATTGTTCTGGTTGGTTCTAACTCCATTTTGCGCGAATTTTGGCACGTCAACTCGAAATGCAAAAATTTGTTACCACGAGGAATCGAACTAGGGACCTCCTTTTCTGGTATTCAGAGGGCCGTTCAGGAAAAATTAAACATGGTTCTGTGGTTCCCGCATCTGCCCCTATATCATGCAAAAGACCGTTTTCAAAAAGCTCGTCACGCCCTGAAAGACCTTCCTGGTTAGTCGCTTATTCGGGTGTGTATTACCTGTTTGTGAATTTCGAACGACAAAATCATTTATCTACTGTTTTAGTTCTAATATTTTGACTATTTTGTATCTGTAGCAGAGAAGAGGGGGAGGGAGATGTCGTTGGAAGCGGGTCAATGCGCAATAACAAGGAATGAGAGCTAATAACGAGTAAGTAACACAAAACAAGCGATGGTCTGAATGCTGAACGCACAGGAGAAAGGTCGACGGCCTATTTTGGTTTTACAATCCTGAAAGCCTTTTCCGAGCAATCCCTCTCAATGCTGCCATAATGGAGCTCCTTCAGATTCAGCGTAGTGAGGGTAATTTATGTTGCTTTTTTCGGCAGCTTGCCAAACTTCATAAGGTGAGTGGACTCCCGGTAGTTAGCTTCACTATCTAGGAGGGGACGTGGAACTTTGCTTTTGGAGGTTATCCGGTCCACGTACCATGTGCTTGCTTGTCACTTGACTGTGCCGACATGCAGTATACCTATCTCACGCACTGAAAGCGCACCACACACGCATGCATGGAAATGTCGGAAACAGCTGATATGAACTGAAGCAGGTTCAGGAAACAGGAGCCTATTCCCTGGACCCAGCCGCCCTCCTTCCTATCTCCCATAGCATGTACATGTCATGGGTCTTTGGTCCTTCTATCCGTCACCTCACCATCAATAGGCTCGAGCTTCAGTAAGAGAGGATCTTCATTGAAGGACTGCCAGGCTTCAGAGTCTGCTAATAGCATTTTTTCAAGAATAATATTAATTAGTGGAACAGCCCGCGATCAAATTTTGCGGTTATTTCGCTTGAATACCAAGCAAGAAATGTGCAAAAGAACGACCAGTGAAAAAAATAATTGGAACCATGGAACTCACTGAAATCAACAGCTTCCTTTATTTGTGAAGTGGACCGTGGGAAAACGGATAGATACAATGCGGCACAGAGAGAGGATATACGAGACAGCACGTGGTACAAGAGGGCACAGACACCGCGTATGCTGTGAACAAGTAAGGTGGCAGTAGGCAAGGCAAAGCCTTGCTGCCCCTGTCCCACACTCTCTAGTCGAGAGAGTGCCGTGACTTCCAAGCCTTGAGACCTTGCTACCTCACTCACGGAGAGAATCGCGTTGGGGGCTAATTCCGGGCTTCGCCTTTGACCGTTATTTCTTCAAGACAGGAATGAAAAAAGGAAATGCGAGACCAAATAATCAGGGGAAAGGGCTATCATTTGGCAAGCTGGGATCCGATCCTACGAGAATATACCGAGGCATTCTGACTGCTGTGCTACCTCTGCGCTGCCATTATGTCGTTGCTTGTCTCCTTCTGAGAAGCAACAACTGAAGCTTACAGCCATTTCACAGTCACTACCTGGGCGGCTTCGAGTACTTTTATTGAGTTTTATTCACTTTTAGCGCACGACTCGAACTTCTACCTCAAAGATGTCAAAAACTTCATCAGCCAGTGTTCGAAACAAACGACTCTAAATTTCGATGTAGAGACACCTTTGATTGAAGCGTCGAAATTCAAGGGAGACGAGTTCAACGTCTTCTTCTCGAAACTTCAAAAATTTGAAGTTTGTATTGAGGTCCGGTACACCAAACTTAAACGGATAGCATTTCCAGCCATTAGGGCAAAAGCAGGGCAGCGTGTGCGAACTGAGATTGATCATTTGTTTATCACCTTGTTCAGGGGTACCCGACAGGAAGCCCGTCGGGCGCCAAGAAGGCAGGGTCATCGAACGAGTCGCAGCGCGCTGTAGTTTTTGCGTCAAGTTAAAGAGAATGTACCATTATGGGTCGTACATCGCACAGCACGCGCTACGACTCGCCTGTGCTCTGCTCTTGCCGCGCGACAGGCCTCTTGTCTGTATCCCTTTGTCGTAAAGTAGGACTTCTTATCGTGTGTGACACTTTTTGAAATAGAGCAGTTATGTTATGATTGTGTGTTATGTTGTTGGTTATGTTTTTTCTTCACTACTTAGTGCATTGAAAATGGGAGTAAGGACATAACGGTAGAACGGCATTAAAGGCAGCGGTTACGCTAGGTTTAAATGTGGTTTGGAGGGGACGAGGGGGTCCTCAATAGTACATCAGTGGCGAAAAAAGCAAAGAAATCCGTCAAAAATAAGCAAAATAGTGCCCCTTTGATTGCCCTTTCATTTTCGATCATGGATGAGCGACGGTAAAGACTGAGGTTGTTCGGACGTGTTAACCCCGATAGCTGCCATCATGCCAACAAGCATAGTGTTTCGATTGATAAGGCATAACATGGGCAAGATGGAAGATACAGCCGCTAGATGGGAAAAGATCATCCAAAATGAAAAGCCAACAGCAATCAGTCCATCCAGATCATCAACAAAACCAGTGGGCGGGGCGGCGCATGGGGCGGAAGGGCGCAATGGTCCTGCTCAGCAACCACAGCACTGTTCGCAGTGGAAGCGCCACACATCGCTTCCTTGGCGGCCTGCTAATTGCTCTGTGGGGAGCAGGTTCTCCGCAGATGTGAAAATTCCTTTCCGTACCTACTTCCTTTAAGAGTTTGTGCCTATGGAATGAAGTGGGAGATGGGGAGTGAGGTTGCTGTGAAGAAGAACTATGGTAAGGGAGTAGATTCATCAAACGAAGCTTTGTCTGTTCTTATGGAAACAGCTCGATATACGACGGAGAGGAAGCAGCAGTTTGGGTAGCCAGTGGGTGGACGGCAGAGGGATGAGGAAAGGTACAGGGAATGCCTTGTCAGGCCGATACAGGAGCCCCATTCAACAGCAAAAGCGTCATGTTTCGTTTTCTCCGAGGGGACATACACATTGTCCCCTTCTTCAGCACACATTTATCGATCATCTTCCTTGAGGATTGAAGGAAGATTCTACGGTGGGCTTGAATGTCGAAGTAGGGGAAACTTATCTAGTAGGAAGACATCGGACTTTTTTAAGGTGTGGGCCGACACGCAAGCTGCGAATCGCGAAGATATAACTCTAGCACGGCCCTACGCGGCGCATCGGCGCGGTAAACCCAGCACTGAAACTATGTCGCGCAGGTCTCTTAGCGGGGCAGAGAGAAGAAACTGTTAGCACGAAGTCGCCGATAGGGATTCCATAATGCAAAAAATCAACGGCGCACGAAAGATAAATTTCTATGCTTTTGGCGCCTTTCTCATGTTTCTCCTTAGCCCCGGCACTAATTGACCAGCTTCTTACCTTTGGTTTTCAGCGCCAGAATGCTAATCCTATCGTTGAAAACTCGCCTTCGAAGAAGAATAGCCGAGTAGTAGCTCTGAGATCGGGATGGGACACGACAAAACTAGTGAACAAGTGTTTCACGTTTACCTTATGAGCATTTGATATATGGTTTTTGGGAGCGTAGGGATATAGAAATTTACTAGGTAAGATAACTGTAAGTTCGAAGTCAGTGCCAGTTTCTCTCTGGTAGTCCTGAACAGTGATGAGCAGCTTCAGGGAAGCTGATAAGTCTGGACCAGGCTTCACGGGATTTGAAAAGAAGGCATTTACTAACCTTGACGCTCACTCGACTTTGTTCCGAAACCGAAGTTCAAAGGCGGAAAAAACGATGAAGGTACGACCCATTAGAAGGTTGGGGTGGTCAGGAAGGAAGGGATGAAGAAAAACCGCGAGAAAGACCCAGAACCCGTGAAAAGGGACCACCTCCTTTGCCTGTTGATTTCCGACTTAAAGGCAGTGGCGCCTTATCAACGGCGTGATAAGGCGCCGAAACCCACTTCCGGTTCGGCGTTGCACCTCCTTATCAGACGTGGAAGGGGATGCAACAGCAGCGTGCTAGATATGATACGGTTATCGTTATCGTTCGATTTTCATGCTGGAGTGCACCTCATTCCAAGCAGCCGTATCTTCTTATCTAATCGTATCGTATCTTCCATAGGGTTACGCTCGTCCAACCACTATCTATCTCCGACCTTATCGGTTGATAACGCGAGTTCGGCGATCCACGTGGAAGCAGCGTGATCGCTTCCTTTAAAGGAGGAATTTCACGATTAGAATGAAGGTCGAAGGAAGAAGTAATTCACCTAGTTGAGGGACCCACGGACCTCCTGAGGGTGCGAACTGATGCGCAATTCGCATCGAAAAATTTGACCTCGGCGACCTATCATGCCTCAAAGTTGGCGGGTCTGGCGATCTCCGCCCACCGACCATCTGATCACTCGCCGCAGTCTATACGTGGCGAGTGATTAGATAGCAGAGAGAGCGTAGTGTTGAAGAGGGCACAGCGATGAGAGTCGCATCAATGCTCAAATCAACGGGCAAGGAAGGGGTCCCATTTCTCGGGTTCTGGGCCGTTTCTCATGGTTCTTCCTTCTTTCGTGTACCACTCACCATCCCTAGGTTAATTTGAAATGGGTTGCTTTTTCATCGTGAATTCGTCCTTTAAAGCAACAGTCCCAGGTGGCGTGGTCGGAAACGGCTGCTCCCACGGCCGATTA
>MU871694.1:0-19741 GCA_036418205.1 Ostertagia ostertagi | reverse complement strand
ATCGTACTTCACTGTACATACTTCAATCCCACCTGAAGAGTGACCAATCAATGAGACTCTCAGAAGGGCAAGGCGCAAGCTCCGCCAGTGCTATCGGCCGCTATGCGATTTAAGGAGGAATTCACGATAAGAACGAAGGTCAAAGAAGGGAAAATTGCCTAGTTGGGAGACAGGCGGACCTCCTGAGGGTGCGGACCGACGCGCAATTGGCAGCGAAAGATTTGACCTCGGCGATCTAGCATGGCTCACTCTTGGCGCAGTTGGCGCGGTACGCCCACCGACATAGCAGAGAGAGCGTTAGCGTTGAAGAGGGCACGATGAGAGTCGCATCAATGCGGAAATCAACGGGCAAGGAAGGTCCCATTTCTCGGGTTCTGGGCCGTTTCTCATGGTTTTCCTTCTTTCTTGTATCACTCACCATCCTAACGTAATTTAAAATGGGTTGCCCTTCTAGCGTAAATTCCGCTCAGGGAATTTTGGCAGTCTAGTGCTTCTTTAGTCACAGGTAGACTGCTTATCGACCACATTGTATTTCGAGAGCAGTAATCAGTACCTATTCAATATCGGAATGTTCTTTAGATCCTTATAACTAAACTGAAATTCACTGAGATCTTTTCAGAAGTCACAGCTGATCGCTCACGAGGCCACGCACGCCTCGCTGCTGTCTTCCTCTACCGAAAACTCGTCGTCTTCGATACAGCCAGCGCCAGCTGGCGCTGCGCCACCGACCGACAAGAAGACCGCCTCCGCCGACTACGTGTGCAAGTTCTGCGGCAAGCGATACGCCTACGCTAGCAGCTTGTACGTGCACACCAGACTACATACTGGAGAACGACCGTTTAGGTAGATCTAGGCATGCGCTACACCCCTCTGTCTATACAAATCCTTGCTGGTCTGGACAAACTTTCGATAACTTGATTTCCAATCCGATTTGTTCCCGCTTTCCTGTTAATCGCAGCCAACATTCCCACGATTTCATTCCTTTTTTGCAGCCGAAAAAATTGTATTTGCATTTGAAGACCCACCTTCCTCTGGAAATGTCATTAAAAACCGCAAAGGAATATCCCGAATAGAATCATCTGATTCGCCCATGGAGCTTATCTGACCAAACGACTTTCACTGTTACTGTAGTACATGTCTTTGGTCCGATGGTCTAAACAGGTCTAGACGACCCATCTATGGGCGCCATGTTCAGTGGGATCTTTGCTAATATTACTTTCGTAAGTCAAAAGTTCAGCTCAAAAGTGAGGCCGGGGGAAATCTTATAGCCGAGCAATTGTTGAATTCAACACCTGTTTTCTGTCAGGAGCCAGCGCACCTGGGTTAAGCGAGAAAATCCGACATAAAATTTGTCCTACGCGGTTGATCAAGACACCCTCAGTTATCCTTTCTCATGGAAATCCCTAGAAGGGAGAAGCAAGCTGATATCTTAATTCTCAGTAGAAACACGAAGAAGATGTTTAAGCAGCCGCGTCAGACAATCTTGGGTCCCCAACCCTACCTTCGCAGTCTAGATAGAAAAATATGACGCGAGAAGTAATATAGAACAAAAAAACCTTATTGAGGAAAATTATGAATTCTCCGTTTTCTCTGTCACTTTGAGACTGTTGGCTACGTATTATTTTACAGATGCCAGTTCTGTGATAAGTGTTTCACTAATCAAGGAAACATGCAGGTGCATCAACGAGTGCACACTGGCGAAAAACCGTGAGTTGCAAAGGTGGAAGGGACAAGAAAGGATAATCAGTGATCAATTGCAGATATTCATGCACCGCTTGTGGCAAGAGTTACGCTCAGAAAGTCGGTCTAAAGATCCACTTGGAACAGTGTGAGCCCTATCAAGCAGGGCGGCAGTCGGAGAGCCCGGTGAACGTGGACACCGACTCGGACAGCTCGGACAGCGCTCGCAAGGTCGACTTCTCGCTGCCGAACATCTATGCAAGTGAGTGCCAACAGGTTAACGACTTTACCTCAGAATACCAAGCTCACTGATTTAAGATTCACCTGGCTTCGTGCAAGTTTTTAGGTTTTTACTGAATATCATTACCCTAACTACGCTCGTAGAGCGAGCCAAATATTTTAGCTCAGGATAATTTCGTCCTTCCAAACAGTAATAAGGATGAACCAAGACGCTAACCCCGACCTCGCGTTAAGGCAGAAGTTATGACTGTCGCCCTCTGAGAGGGAAAATAGAGCCATTAGAAGTGCAACTGTAAATTAAAACTTGGAGAATCGTTCTAAAAGTCACTTCGTAAGATTCTTTTTCCCTCCTTGAATTCGGTCTTGGGGCGAGTCTTTTCGGTGCAGATGTCAACGTGAATGCTCTCTTCTGTCTCTCTGCTAAGACGGTTAGAATCAGATAGGGAGGGGTTAGCTGGTCGATGGGCGTGGACAGCCGAGAAAAGAATTCATCGAATGGCCTCGTTGGGCCTCTATGAGAGCAACAAGCCAGCGAAGCGCGCCTGGTCCCGCTCCCTTGAAGGTTATGCTTCTGTTCTTAATGGGTATGTATAGTTCCCATTCTTCGACCTCCACGTAACATCTGCCTTTAATAATAAGATTTGCCAAAATATTATTTAGCGGATGGGAGCTAAAAGTGGTAAATGACATTGGCGCAGGTCATATTGATCAAGCCTTGTTGAATCAAGCTTCGATCCAGCTGATATCAAATATGATATTATAAATATGATATTAATGAAATCGGTCATTTGAAATGGGTGATCTAGAATGTTCCGGCTTTCCTGAGCCTAGATTCACTTCGAAAATTGGCAAAAAGATGGTTTTCAGACAATTCTCCTACAGTGAGCGCCGCTACCGCTGTTACGATGCCCAGCTACAGTCACTGGAGTGTTCCCGACATCCTTAGCAAACTTCCAACATCTTCCTATGGAATTCAGTCGACAACCACGATCAGCACCTCTCCAACTTCAGTGCCTTTCCGCACCCTCGAGGTGTGTACCTGCTGTTTGCCGAGGTTCTCTGCTTGCTGCTCTAATAAGCCACTTTTGCAGCCAACTCCTCCAGACTTTGGACCATTGGTGGCTTCCAAACCGCCGACTCATCCTGAAGTCGCAATGCCAGAAGCATTTTCGGCTTTCTATCCTCCGTCATATGCAAAGCCCGTTGAACCAGTGCTGGATCACGGAATGGCAGCACTGAAAGGTAAAATTATTTGTTCTCCTTCACTAGTATAAAAAACTAAGTATCTTTCCGTTTTCAGGTCTGGTAGACAGTGGCTTGAATCCACAACTGCTTCCACTTCCTAATCTCCTGTCGCAACAACTGCTGAACACTCAGTTGCTCATCCAGCAGCTGCAGAATAACGATGTGCTGCTCTCGCTGCTCAGCCAGAACGTCTCAGCACTGAATCCGCCATCCGTGGCACCGTTGCCGCAGCCAACTCCCCTACATTCTTCGTTCCTCGACAGCTTCTTCCCCACCGGTCTCATGCCTGGCCTGCCAATCTCTAGCCAAAGCACACTTCCTTTCAAAGTTGAAGTGAAATCAGAATCGATGTTGGTCTAACCATTCATTCGTGTTGTACATACTTGCCCGGTTCTCTGCAGACTTCACACAAATCGCTGGAAGCTCAGTGGGGCCGTCCAACGAGACCCGTTTGTTGTTCTTAATTTATTGTACTCGGTATTCCGCACTGAGTGGTTGTTGCACGTGTTGTCTGCGGCGCGCCACATAGCGCGTTCACAGACCATCTCCTACAACGCGGTGTCTGTACGTCTTTCATTTGCGTCGCTTTCCCTAAGGTGTGTGCTACCTCGTAGAGGGAGGTGATGTCACTCGGGAGTCGCGCGCACAAATCCGGTTCTTCTCTCCCTACGGGATCTTCTTCGCCGGCCACCGGTGGCTTCCATTTTCTCCCGTTGTTGAGTTATAATGAGGCTCGGAGACAGTCATTCGGCGCGCCTCCATAATTACCGCTCGAAAGAGGTCATGGTGTTCACGAGATTTCGCTGGTCACTACTGACTGTCCTTTGCTTTCTCCGATCCTCACCCACCCCTCTTCTTATTCATGCCCTCGTCCTCTTTCATTTTCCCCTTCACACTGTCAGTCCTTATGCATCCATTATTTCTGATTTCTGTATTCGGTGTGTCATTAGCGAACGGTGAGTCCTGAATCGTATCCATTCAAATTTGTCTCACGTTATTCTGTGCCGTTTATACTTTTTATCTGTCGTTCATCGTCCATAATATCTGGGCTCCAACCCCCGTGTCCGATCTCGTTCCCTGTGAAAAATACTTAATCAGCCTGTTCTTTCTTGCCGAGTGATACGCTCTTGTTCAAATAGTCTGGTCATGCGAGCGTGCGCGGCGACATTGCCGTCGCGCTGTCAATATCCAATTTAGGTGTTAGATAACGCAGTGAGAATCGTGATTTCTTCGATCATTTTATAATGTATATAATAAAATATTTGTTGTTGCCGAACGAATTACGACCAGTCAGGTAAAGAGTCTAACTTCCTTACGTCAAATGCTAGTTGGATTATCCCATCAGACAAAACGATCTTATGCGTATATCCAGGGATCCAGGTTGAGTAGATTAGCTTGGGTCAAATTGCTAGATCTGATCTCTATTCATGCTAGTGACTCTTCGCTATTCAGACTGAGTCAAAGACATGAGCTTTCGTCGAACAAAGTGCCTTTCAAATACACAAGAAAGGTCTTCCTCGTTCGAGCTCACACTATGCTTGGCTGACGCAAAGACTGACAAGGGAAGGATACCAAGTCGAAGTGGCCATCCGTAATGAAACCTATACTCAGAGATGTGTTTTCGGACGCTGATCTCGAATCCACTCTCCAAATTTGCGAAACGCGGCTTGACCGAGTGGTAGTGTTGGCGGCTTCCAGTGGTAAGACCATGGATGGGATCTTGCTGGGCATGGATTTTTTGCTTTTTGTAATTAGGTCTAATTTAAATATAAAAAATTATTCAGTGTTGAAATTTTCACTGCGTCCAAAGCTAACGCATGTTTAGAGGGGTTTGTTTAACGCATTCCACTTTTTTCGTAATGTTTCGCCGGGGTGTTTCTACGCCACGGAAGTGACGTATATCCGACGATGGGCTAAACAAATGGGAGATGCTTGCTCAACGGACCAAACTATCTTTGAAGGCTTAATTCTAGAAAGCTGACATTTGGACCCAATTTCGAAACTCGGTCTACAATGAGTCGTAGGTGTTATCCCTAGCCCCAGCCACTACCCTCCTGCCAGGGTCGGTCCTATCGTTGCTACATTCTGGATTTTTTTACGACCCCCCCCTCCATGGGCGATTTGGTACGACCCCCCTGTGTCTAATTTTTATGAAGACACAATTCATACCAATTTTTTATTCCTTTTATCTCTATAATGAGGTTTCTTTTCACCCTGGAAAAGTATAAAATAATAGAACATTTCAAACTTCACGAGATCAGGACTAATCAAAGTGAAGTACATCCTTCACGAGATCAGGACTAAACAAAATGCGCAGGCTTAGTCCCAGAGACGTTTCTACAGAGTGTCCCCCCCCCAGCCACATTGTGCCCAAAATCCTACTGGTGAGTTTTCATAGGAGATTCAGAGTACGTCATTAAGCATTCTCCGCTGGAGAAAACGGGTGGGTTGTGGCGTCATATTATGGAGAAGTGGGGGAAATGATTGAGAATGCCGAGAAGGTAGTGGAAACGCGTGTTGACAGGTTTCGAATGTATTGAATCGCGCGCTGGGTGCTGCAATGGGGCGCGTTTGTTGAATGGGAGCAGGTGTCGAAATGGGAAATCGAGAAGTATAGGAACTTTTCCTTGGAAAATTTCAGGTTCCTCGCAAGACGGAGGTGGATTTTGGATCACCGAGGGTCATCCTTCTCAAGTAGAGCGGATTTGTTCTTAAACAATCTGAAATAATTAAGTTATTGAGCAAGGAAATGAGTTTGCACTACAATTTTCACCTTCCTCTTTTTAGGGCTATAACTTTCTTCATATTCGAGCTTTTGCGCCGGAGTTATTTGATTTAAAAAATTCAAATCATTCTCTCTCCAATCATATCTGAAAATTCTTCGAAAGCTAATTTAGTAAAAATTTAGCACGTTGTTACTTTTTTCTGTGCAAATGCGACTTTTTCAACCTTTAAACGATCATAACTTCCTTCAAAGTCATTCATTTGGGAAGCTGAACACGGTATAATAAACTACAGGATTCAAGCTTTCTAAAGAGCACCCAAGCGTTCCTGAAAATCAGTAGTTCAAAAATTAGTCCCGTTGTTACTTTTTGGGGGGTTTGCGTTACTATTTTTCTGGAACCGCGACTTTTTCAACCTTCAAACGATCATAACTTCCTTCAAACTCATTTATTTGGGAAGCTGAACACGGTATGAGAAACTACAGGATTCAAGCTTTCTAAAAAGTACCCAAACGTTTCTTAAAAGTCAGTAATTCAAAAATTAGTCCCGTTGCTACATTTTTTTGAGGGGCATTCTCCAAGCCATTCTCTTAAGAAAGCGGTTTTTTTAGGTTTCACTGGCCGCAACCTCCAGGGAAAAGATATCGTGCTGACCATAGGATGTGTTAGAATGCTTTGTGCATGCGCTTGCACTGATATCCCCCTGCCTTGGTGTGCGCCACGCCTCGGTCGCACTTCTGATTCGCTGATTCATTTGAAAGCTCATTCAGAAGGAAGCGGCTTACAGATGCTCTAGCATCAATTATCTTGCGTAAACGTAATGTGGTGACTATTGTCCATGTTGTCTTAGGCAATACTCCAGCTACACTTTAGTTTCAAATGTGGTTTCGTGGGTGGACCCATGTCATGGTGGGAGCACTTTTTTGAACGATGCTACATGTCTTGCAGCTGCTGTTTCTGCAAGTCTTCCTTTCTCATGCTCTTCCTGAAACATGGTTATGATCAGTAGGGAGATTACCACAAATCCCACTGCCGGCCACCGAGAGAGTACGACCCCCCCCCTGGGTCCATCCAAGTACGACCCCCCGTTGCTACTTGTAGCAACATAGAGTTGACCCTGCCTCCTGCTCCTCCTGGGTAGCGAGCGTGTACATGAAAAAATATCATATTAATCTTCGGATGGCACGAGCAAGTAGAGCAGGCAACTATATCTCTTTCACAATAATGACTGAAAGTTTAATTCAATCCCACGATCAGGCTCTGACAGTGGGTTGATGGATAGATGACTGCCCACATTTTCGACTTCAAGTCAAAATTTTAGATTTGGACCAAATGTTGTTGAAAGGGGTGTTTCGACGCGCTGAACACGAATATCGCTCTGCTTGGCACGAAACTGCCTTACGCATGCGCTGCGTGAGGCAGTTTCGTGCTGCGGTACCTTCGAGAATTATTCAGTGCCCCATACGTAGTTGTGCGATAAAATGGCATACTCGAAGCATTTTCACTGTGAGTCTCCTCCACTACGTGCCCGGTAAGGAGATGCATGAGTGCAAGGTTGAGGGCGAACTTATTCTTAGGTAAATATATATTACCAGATTAGTCCCCCGTCAACCGCCGGGACCTTCCTTTCCTGCGCAAGCTTTCTATCCTCCGCTATGGTCCCTTCCTCCTGTGACACCAACACCTCCTGGAAGTGACGCGTATGCAACACAATGGTGTTTCATACAGTAGAAGGGACACAATCATGATATGACGGTAGATTTTTCGCTTCCCTTCCTCATCCTCCCTTCCTCTCTCCACTGCCCTCCAGCTGCCACTGCAGCACCATGTGGAATGAACGGAAGTGTGCTAAGCAGGTGTTTATATAGCCCTAAGAGTGTTATCACAACTATCCTGCTACAAAACATTGATATCTCAAATCCTGTAAGCTACCCGATTTGTTAGCGGTTTGTTTATCCCATGAGCTTCCTTCTCACTCACTTCATTTTGCGACGGACGGACACACATACATACATACATACACACATACAGACATACAAACCGACACACAAAGTTAGCGCTTTATAAAATAGAAGGATTCCTCTGATGGATATACTCGCAGAGCGAGATGCAGTGAAAAATTGCAAGCGATCAAGTGAAAGCAAGTATGTACGAGCTCATTTACTTGTTCTTGTTGAATTATGTGGTGAACACATAAATTGGAACAGTGACCTTGATTGACAGACAAGTTCTACGGGGCTTCATTAGCATGAATTAGAGGCCCATTTAACCCTCTTCTTTTCACTGCGCATGAATTTCATTAACCTTGTTGCGCTATTTTCTTGTAAGAACACTGCAAGGAAACCGAAAGTCTACAGATCGATGCACTGAATTCCTGTTTTTTGCGAAAAATTCACCTCCACCTTTTTGAAACAAAATGTGTTGCCCAGTGGGAAGGGTTTTCGGCGACATTGGTCGTCAGTTTCCGCTCCAAATGGTCTCTTGAAGAACCAAAGAG
Source organism: Ostertagia ostertagi (assembly GCA_036418205.1). Classification (NCBI taxonomy): domain Eukaryota; kingdom Metazoa; phylum Nematoda; class Chromadorea; order Rhabditida; family Trichostrongylidae; genus Ostertagia; species Ostertagia ostertagi. The sequence continues at coordinate 11,356 of MU871694.1, read as the reverse complement.
GTCGCGAAGAACACTTGATAAACGTGGAAAACGACTTTCTCATTCAGAGATCTTTCTAGAAATGCTTCCCATTCGGATTAATACTTTTCCGAGCATCACGGAGTGAAAAGCACATACTCAGGAAGCAAATTTTCAGAATTGCTCTGCACACAACTAAACTCCAGCCTTGGGTTAGGTCAATGGGAGTCCATGCTATTCGACCTCAATTTTGTACGGGGGAATACTTGACAAGCAACAAGCACTGAAGGTCGCGCTGTTGATTGCAAGGGTCACCGCACATCAATGCCAACACCCAGGCATCTTGGAACGATCCTTCTCAGCGGATTGATTGAAAAAGCCAGCACTGCGCCTAACAGCTTCTCGATTTTGTTTCCTGGTACTGGTGACAGCAAAGCGGTCATGGGGCAAGCAAAATGTTTTAGGTGACACCAGCCAGCCTACATCGAATGTAACCCTTCCCATGTGGCGGTGACTATCCTACAACACCCCTTCAAGAGGACGGTTCTTCAAGTGCGACCACTCGCGTAAATGGAATGTGCGCTATAAATTAGAGGCATTCCTATTTCAATGCTCTGCCAAAGTGCATAACAGGGTGAGGCATAAACACCATGTCATCATGTCACGGGCATTGGTGACCAAGTAATTTGTGGCCCCACGTTTGACAACAGCAAAGCTTGAAACTCGGCACTACCAAGTACAGCAACGTATGACCATATCATTTCGGACGAATGCTAGTTATCGTTTTCCCAAATTGATCCCTGTGAAGCCGGCAATTTCCTGCAGACGAATCGTATCAAAATAGACCTTCGCCCGCATGACATCCTTGAAGACTTCATCCCATACTTCCTCAAAAGCAGCTGTTAGCGACCCAATCAGGCTGTGTTGCTTCGCACACTTCTTCAGCCTCAATATCGACCACAATTAATAATCCGCTCTACTTAGGTCGGTAATTTTGTCGGTGGCAGAGCCAATCACGGTATCCAAGTTGAAAAGTGGCTCTGCAGAAGCTCTCACAAATTTGCAGCAGTGACCGAGACATACCGTCTTGCTAGTGAATAAAATCGTTGTTAGTAGAGGTGACGGGAGCTTTCTCCCATGTGAAACCTAGAGTAGCATCCAACATGAGATTTTACTCGGCAAAAACCGATTGGCCATGGGATAAAGGAATCGCGGTGGCTCAGGCTCGGCTCATTGCTAAATTAGAAGCTCTTGATTTGTGTTGTCCTGCTTAGCTCTCCTAGTGATTTTTATATAACTTCCTGCTTTTCATGAACGGAAGACATATCGTCCATGAGAAATATCGATGGTGTACACACGGACTAGCTTCGCAGCCCGCGCCCTTTCAGTTCACTGTATGAGTATCGTTGTCGTTTATGGTACTTATAAGCATATAATCCGTGCTTCCTTTGCAGAGATCCTGCATCATTTATCCTATTAATGTCGAGCTTGTAGCCAATTTGATCATGGTCATCACCATATCGTGTTGGACACGCTCTTTGACAATATTCACAGCCACCTTTTTGGATTCGTACCTGAATCACCTTTGTAAGAAAGACCATACGTGTACTGCAACAGGAGAAGTTCGCTGCGACAGTCTGGCGGATGGCTGCTGTATGCGGGCCAGGCCTTCGAAAGAATCCACCTGACAGCGCGTGAAACTAGAAATCTATCAGTTTCATAACTGGGGCCACCCACCAAGCAACGATCACCGAGCCATGCAACCATACATATATACAGTAGTGGCCAGAAATTTATGAACAAACGGTTTTTTCATGATTTCTCTTTTGAAAGTCACTGGAACGTCTCCAAATTTGCAACAATTATTAACTACGTGTTTTGTGATCTACACAGAAAATTTCAACCTTCAGCTCAAATTTGGGTTTAGAAAATTTTAGATTTTTCGAAATTAATGAAGGCAGGTGAAAGATCACTTGATCCGTTTATTTGATTTAAATAATGTATAACCCAACAGAACAGTCAAGTAAACAGTCACTAACATTAAGCAAGTCTAGCACATTGCCCAGAACTCTCTAAAGTATTGGATACATAAACTGGGTTTAAGTGGGGGGTCAATTAATGAACTCGCCTCTCTAGTGGGGTCTCTCTCTGTAGGCGCTTATTTTCGTGACTCTTTCATTGACATGCGACTTTGTAGTCCTCCCCTAGTGGTTCTGTAATGTTTGGCTCAAGAGTCTGGCCTGGCTGGTCTTTTAAAAGCACCCCATGCTGTCGAAACCACTCCTGCATGTGAGAGGCCCGATGCTTTGAGTCGCTGCTCTGCTGACAGACAAAGCCAGGTCGTGTGGCAGCCATGTCTACGGATACATGACACCTTCCAAAACATGACAGCAAACGTCTGCCTTCATCGCTACCTCAGTCGTGTAGCGTGGTCCCACTTTTTTCCAAGGCAACCTTATCAAGCCTCCGCCAAGTTTCACAATTGGCAGCTGATTCTTTGGATCAAAACGTTCCCTCTCGTGGTGCCGTACATTACTAGTATCCTTGCTGTCATGCATCAGTAATATGTTTTTGTCATTCCAGATGACCTTAGAAACCTGTATCAACCTTCGTTTCAGGCTTAGTCAATCACATTCTACTCCCACCCACTTCACAGCGAGCGCTCTTCTTAGACTTTGAGAACTAAGGAATACGTAGTATAGACTTAGATTCTAGAAGATGTTATGTATCCGTAGACATGGCTGCCACACGACCTGGCTTTGTCTGTCAGCAGAGCAGCGACTCAAAGCATCGGGCCTCTCACATGCAGGAGTGGTTTCGACAGCATGGGGTGCTTTTAAAAGACCAGCCAGGCCAGACTCTTGAGCCAAACATTACAGAACCACTAGGGAGGACCTACAAAGTCGCATGTCAATGAAAGAGTCACGAAAATAAGCGCCTACAGAGAGGGAGACCCCCACTAGAAGGCGAGTTCATTGATTGACCCCCACTTAAACCCAGTTTATCTATCCAATACTTTAGAGAGTTCTGAGCAATGTGCTAGACTTGCTTAATGTTAGTGTATGCTTACTTGACTGTTCTGTTGGGTTATACATTATTTAAATCAAATAAACGGATCAAGTGATCTTTCACCTGCCTTCATTAATTTCGAAAAATCTAAAATTTTTAAACCCAAATTTGAGCTGAAGGTTGAAATTTTCTGTGTGGATCATAAAACACGTAGTTAATAATTGTTGCAAATTTGGAGACGTTCCAGTGACTTTCAAAAGAGAAATCATGAAAAAACCGTTTGTTCATAAATTTCTGGCCACTACTGTATTATATATATATATATATATATATATATATATATATATATATATATATATATATATATATATATATATATATATATATATATATATATATATATATATATATATATATATATATATATATATATATATATATATATATATATATATATATATATATATATATATATATATATATATATATATATATATATATATATATATATATATATATATATATATATATATATATATATATATATATATATATATATATATATATATATATATATATATATATATATATATATATATATATATATATATATATATATATATATATATATATATATATATATATATATATATATATATATATATATATATATATATATATATATATATATATATATATATATATATATATATATATATATATATATTATATAATATATATATATGGTAGGGGAACTACGGGTCCAGTAATCGACCTCTGTAATTGTTGCAGTCAAACGCAATTTGCTGGCTCAATCTTTGTCACCAATAGTCATGACCCCCTGTTGAACGTTGAGTACATTTATTATAAAACAGGCCCATCGGCGAATTTTTGCCCGAGTATCGCGAAGAACCTTTTCTGTTTGAGTTGACTTATTCTGAACAATATTAATTCACCTTCATTGATGTGGAAAACTGAACAGATAACTTGAAATTCTGGCTCTCTTCATCATGTGTGATTTTTTTTAAAAGTTCCATGCAGAACAATGCATGCTCGTAAGGGTAACGCATAAGGTTGTTCTCGCCTCAAGCCTTAGATTTCTTTTCGATATCCCTGTAACTTACAGTCATCTCGCACTGAAACGGGAATAACAAGCGCTGATCGATTTCGTTCAGAGATGCACTAGCCACTCAACACCAGTTCTGAATGGTGGACCAATTTATAAGGGGCATGTCTATGCAGGACCTATCAGGCAACACTTACTCAACTTTTGTGCTACTAATCGTATTAGGACTGCACAGCAGCCAACAACTACGGATGGTCCTCCTCGACAAACTGCCGCTCCTCTGTACACTGCATTCTCAGCACACCTCCCCTGCCGTCGGACCGAATGCGACCCCCTTACTGCGTGTTCCGCAACATACGTTGGACTCTGCTCCTTCTTCGGCTCATCCTGTATAACGTTGCCTTGTGCGGTTGTAGTGGATCTTGACGGCCGCTTTCGATTGACGCTGTGACTGGACTTGATTGGCATTCAGAAAAACCTCAAACTCTAACGTGGGCCCAAGCCTGGCCCCGTGCCGTGACTGGCTTTTGTGGATTTCTTCAGTTTGACAAAAGGAAAGGAGCCCGGATATAATTATAGGTTGAGTGCCGCATTTAAGTAATCGGTCATTTCTCATCTTGATTTTTCCATTCATGAAGCGCTAGAGGTGGCTTAGGAGCTTCTAAGCGTGGCTAGGTTCCAGGAATTTTTCCTGTATACCAGAACTTTAGTCATAATATGGACCGGGAGAAGCCGGTATGTTTCACGACGAAGGGCAAGGCGACTGAGACGGAGCTGGATGAGCATGGTTGGTTTTTGCTCCTTCAAGTTTCCCACTGATCTGACCCTTTCCTGTCTGATCATTGCGATATTGGTCATGTCCAGACATCGTGCACGGAAAAAATTGAGAGGCATGACGAGAGCAACAAGGCAGTACCGCTGTTTTAGTTCTTCTCGGAGGAGGGAAATGGCAACTGAGTGTTGGCATCGAGTGGTAAACTTTGACCCTGCTGACTTTGATTTCCAGATCTGGCTGCTTGTTGAAGTATTTACGAACGAAATCGGTAACTTTCCCACATCTAACAAATTTGTGAAATAAACGACATGTGGACCCGCATTGTGGTTCCTGCTGTTGGAGATGGGTAGGCCGTAGGAAAGCATCGTCTACGACCCTTGGTCCTTTATATTCGTATATCCTATATTCGTAAATTTTCACTTACCCAATTGCGGAGTGTGCCTTCAGAGATGTACTGCTGCTGATCTCACTATGAGCAGGCATCCTTGGCACCTCATAGGCACTTTGTTTCGGATACGCAGTTTTGAAACCTCTCTGCTTAGAGCTTATCCAAACTATGAATATAACTGTGATCACCCCTGAAAACCTGTCACCAAACGTGCCACCTTCATGTCAACTTCCTCGGCGAAAGATGTGTTTTGTTACAAATGTCAATTGCGTCCTACTCGTTTTTGTCCAGTGAGTGATGTTTTCCTTGGAAAACTCAAGCATGTAGCTTTGGAATTTACCTGCAGAACTAAGAATGGACACATGTGCGGCCATACCCCAATGGGGAATTAGGCAGCTGCTGGGAAAAATCGCTAGCATTTCACCATGCTTGCTTATCTGCCAAAAACATAATCAAATTCGGAGTTGGAATGGCGACAGATGATGATAGAAATGATGTATCAACATCCTTCTTTCAAGCCTTTGAGCAATATTTATTGTGATAGTAAACTATGTGTAACTCTCCGTAATTCAGGCACGATTTGTGTGGGTGCGAATGCAACGACGTACTTGCGATCGGAAGGCACACGCCTGATGGAGTTCGCCATTCACAGCATCAAAAATGTCACACTGAACATGTGCGCCAACGCATGCACTACTAAAGCTGAGGTTGGTCTTTTGATTCTTCTCAATTTAAAGATAAGCATCTGGATAAAATAGGTGTGGAAGAGTGTTCACTAATGAAGCTAGGGGTGGGGAATGATCTGGAAAAGAAGAAGAAAGCAAAAAAAAACCCTAACGAAGTCCCCTTCTCTTTCAGCCTACTTCACCTTTGGATAGAGAAAGGGGTGTTGGACGGTTTTCACTATCTTAGCTCCACTTGCTGCTGTGCCAAGGAAATTGAACTGCAATGCAATCGCTACTGCAACTGCTCCCACGTTTTTCAACACACCGACAGCGGAAGGCAGGGCTTGCGGACGAAGGAGTGGATTGCGGGTTGGACGAGCTCTAGCGCCTTTGTCGCGCACTTTCAAGCCGCAAAAGGGGCGCGACATCAACGCTTGTCCGCCTGTCTACCGCGCGGGGTGGAACAGATGAGCACGTCTTATCCCGGCGCGTGCCTCCGGGAAAGAGATCTCAAAAATGGTGGCAGTGTTGGCAATTCGTTACTACGTGGCAGAATATGATGAATTTATGATTCTTATCATACACTTCTGTGGAAGTCGGCAGGAGTTGCTAGCGCAGCCCTAGTGATGTTTTTCATGACCTAACTAGTCATCAATTCCATATAAATCACCATTGACGTCGACGATTACAACAATAATATTCGCACTGATTATTGCTATAGTACTTCGTTTCGAAAGTGTTCGGGGGAGCGCATACGAAATGATACAATATAAGTCAGGAAATCCTACTTGTGGGGCAATTTGGAAAAGAAGGTACCGTGTCCAGTAAAGCACCGCCCCACTGCTGGTTGAAACCCACGTCAAGAAGTTCCATAGACTGTACTCCCCTTTTCACATTCTCTAACTTTTATTTTCGTTCTCAGCAAAATCATGAGTCGCTCCTAATATCTCTGGTGCTGTCACACGAAAGGCGGATAATTTAGTGGTTACAAGTTTTTTCGAAGTACGGTTTGTGAAGTAATCGTGTTGCCTGTGCCCTACTTACATAGTTGAGCTGAAGCGAGAGCGCTACGGTAAACTGCGGTAGTCAGCTAAAAATCGTCGTGCCACCGCATCGTAGACTTGCTGACACCCAGTCTTTCTTTACGCTCCACAACATCTCATTACAATGCAGAACAAGATGGTTAAGGTGAAAAATCGGCGCCCCAATATTAAAAAGGATAAAGCATTTGCCGTTGATCAATCCCTTTTTGGGATGCGGCACGCATTCTACTTCCATTTGTACATTCGTAGTGGCGTTTGAATGCGATGTGGCCTATACAATGACTTGCGGGGGCCAGCCGATGTACAAGTCAGTGTTTTTATCCTCCCAGACAAGTCTGGTACCAATTAACCGACCCCGGAGGGATGGAAGGCTTGGTTGGCCCGGGCGACTCACGACCCAGGATTTGATCCCCGGACCGCTCGCGTGGTAAGCGTGCCACTTGCCACTACACCACTTCCGCCCACCCTTAAACGCTTACATATTATTCTTCACAGGGCCATGAGTGCTCATCGTTCGAATACGACGCGCGGTCTCAGGAGTGCTCTATTCATTCGGAGGACGGTCAGCCATTCGGTGCCAGCGTCCTGACAAAGACAGACGGACCGATCGCATTCTTTCAGCAGATGTGCGTACAAGGTAAGGTGAAGATCACGAGAAATTCCTTTGTTCGAAAAGAAGATGCCAACTGCGCCTGGTGAGAGCTGTGAACTTAAACTTTCCACGCAAATTGTCTATAAAACTTACGAATCGTTCCTCACAATGAATTACGTGAACCATACAATTTTTTCTTGTCTATTCAGACCATTCGGATAGCAGGTAACTAAACTCTATTACTGAGGATGTCATGCTGTTCCGAAGAGGGTCGGATCTGAGCTCTGAAATTTAGCCCCCGAACTACATATGCGCCCGGTCTACCGCTCTACTTATTAGTATACCAACGACTTATGAATGGATGCGGTACTTCCAATATTTGGTAGTCCTTTTGATCCGAAATGTTTTTCAGGTGATGCACTTTGTTCAACACCGTACGGATTTGAACGATATCCACAAAGCCTGCTCATCGGTCACGCCATGAAGGTATTTTTCTTCGAGTTTTCTGAGCTGGACCTGCATACCTTTTCAATTGGAAAACCATACAATGTTACAACTGATGGGCGTGATCAGTTGCGCTCCAAGTGTTTCTTCCCTGATAACGGCATAGATTAAGTTGTCCCAGAAATTCGTGCCACTTTAAACATTTTTTGAGTTAAAATTATTTCAACAAAAAGCAATGTACATAATAGTGCGCGCTCTTTTATTTTCCATTTCCGATGTTTTGCTTTTTTCTTCTGTCACTGCCATCACTTCGCCCTGTTGTTATTTTTAGCCGAGTGACTAGTTTTTTTTTCAAAATATTGGTGTAAAATCTCGGGTACCCCCCAGAAGGCCCGTCGACCTACAGTCGATATCTCGAACTCTGATTGGGCGTGTCACCGGAAATGACGTGGCAGCCACCGCACTTGATAGATGTGTGGATAAATACTCCGCCAGATATCAGCAAAGCGTGTTGGAAGCAGCTTATCCGCGCAACTTCTATCAAGTGCGGTGGCTGCCACGTCATTTCCGGTGACACGCCCAATCAGACTTCGAGATTTGGACTGTACTTGCCGCGCGATGGGTCTCCTGGATAGTACCCGAAAATCTCGTGCGCACTCTCATGCTCTACGGCTCCAAACGGGGCTGTGTAGCCTCTGAAAGCCGTTGTTCATTTCAATAGATAACAATACGAAAAGAAAACAATACTCTATCATCCCATTCATTGAAGGTAATTCTCGCTGCTGGACTGTCGGAATGCTTGTCAAAGTGTCTGACAGCCTCCTGCTTCACTTCACACACAATGTCGATCAGCGATGTTCTTCTACGAGACCGGCGAATGCATCATAAACCGTGAGCGACGCAGTGACTGGCCAGAGCTGTTCATCGATGGCGTGCAGGACCAGCTGGTCGACTATTTTGAAAACAATTGCCAGGATGGTGAGGATAAACCACATATGAATAATAACACATTCATCAGATCCCGACACATCAAATTGTCGTCTATTCTCGAGTATTACCTCAATCCAATAGAGAATTGAAGAAATCGCAGTATGAACCACCATCAAAATAACTGGGCAATTTTAAACTGTTTACCAGCACTCTAACTCCCAAGAATCAATTTTAGTCGTTATCGACAATTACAATAACCGATCCTTCGTTCTTAAATTCACTATCACTGAGTTCAAACGCAAAATGAATTGTAAGCTATTTATCGGGACTTGTAGGCTATGCCCTTGTCAGCAAGCCTCCCTAAAACGCGCATAATACCACGAAAAACATATAATTCATTAAAATTAGAAATCGTACCCATCGACCAAGTTACAGAGGCAAAACAAATCCTAAACAAACTAGTCATCAAACAATGGAATTGAACACAATGTGTCCCAATCATTCTTCAACATTCGCCGAGATTACGAGACTCTATTTCACACTGTACCTACGGTGGCTGCAGATAGCGAATACGCACAGATCCCGACTCTATAACGTATTCTGAGGACATGGTCACGTTGGAAAACAAGCAGTATTGCGCCAATCAAGCGATTCGAAGGCGGAAAATAGCGCCAACACCTTATGACGAATAAAAATCTACATTCAAAAGTGTAAGAAAATGATGGGGCTCCACTCCTTGCATGTTGACTCCTCACACTTTCTTATACTTTGGAATCGCATGTGCACCGTTCGAACCGCCTGCGCATCTATTCTTCGCAAAGTGTGACAGCAGCCTTAGCGTCCCATACGCACTACTGTTTAAACCCTCAACCCTCACTCTCTCCAGCCAACGGAGCAGCGGCTGGAGTGGCCTGCGTTGGACACTGTCGCGGAGGAGAGAACGTGAAAGTATACACCTGCGCTGACGCTAATACAGCTACTTGGGCATAAATTTTTCGATGAAGGTGTTTCATAGCTTTAAGCGAGAAGATAGTGAAGTGCTTTGGACTTTCAGTGCACTGTTTCAACGGACAACTGCACTGGATTCGAACGGAAGAGTACTACATAAATCACGAGAAAGACGTCATCATCGAGAGCATGAGCATTGAAAGAAGTGCAAGGCAGTTGAGGTTCTCGGTTCTTCTTCGTAGCGAAAAACTGCCTGCAACATGCCAGTTTTTTTATCTTTAGGCAAAATCTCATAACGAATTCGAAGATTCGCCCATGCATGGCGTTTCGTCTACCAATGCCGTTAACGGATAGAGTGGACCCATTTACAGCTGAAAACTGGGTAGGTGTTCATCACAGATCTTCACTACTCAATCTCTTTTTTCTCCACTCTGCGTCCATTGACGAAGGTATAACGCTTCCCGTTGAGGACAAAGGCATCGGCGTTAGAGGAAACAAATTCAAACTGCTTCACTCCTACAAATGAATTCACCCTGACTACTGGTTCTTTCGCCATTGCGTATTTTGTGTTGATACGCTGCCAAAAGTCGTGTATGCATTTGTAGAGAAGTCTCAAGTTCTTCCAGGTACACGGGCAGGCGCGGCAATTCGTTCAATTTGAAGCCGATTTCAAGTGGAGAGTACTTCGAGAAATATTGCCTACAAGGTAAGGTAGCCTCCTTGTGCAGGCATATTTGATGTATTTATGTGATGTGCTTGAGCATCCAAGAGTGAGTCAATGACAGTGCTTGGAACTGAGCCCTACGTAGAGGAAGGGTTCCTGAGGGAGCACGTGAACAGTTTGTGTTCTCCGACGTTTCTCCTCCTTGCTGGTCTCAGTCCTAATTGCAACTGCACCATCACCCCTGTTTTAACCCTTTCCGGACCGCCTGACACACATGGTGTGTCAGGAACTTCAAGAGCTGATTTTTCCAAGAGTTTGGTTTTTCGATAAAATATTTTATGTTGTTACATACCTATGTAACAGACTCATGCCATATGTATGAAAAAACCTAGACTTTAGGTTTAATCTAGGTTCTAAAATAACCAAAGAGTAAATGGACTTCCACTTTGGGCTCAAAGAAAACAGTTGTAGTTCGCTTGAAAACACTTAAAAACGAAGAATTTGTGAAATATCCTGCTCGTCGTATCTGATTCTTATGGATCCAATCGTTTTGGGCACGTTCTACTCCCTTTTTCTCCATACCAACTTATTTTGAACAATTTTCGTCCCTTCCTCCCTTTTTATGGCCCTTTCCCTTTTTTTTGCAAAACAGTTTTCTGTCAAATTAATCTTATATATTCTTCGAGACATGACAAAGACATAAACGAGACAAAATAATGGCTTTAGTGGGAATACAGATTAAATATATGATATTTATGCTTGCCGCGCAGCATGCGGCCGTGAGCGCAAAAAGTGCGCGGTCCGGAAAGGGTTAAAGCCCGAATGGGATTTGAGGGTCAATTTCTGGAGAAAAATAAATATTTATAACTCTGAA
>MU871693.1:0-12082 GCA_036418205.1 Ostertagia ostertagi | reverse complement strand
TCCGTTCTTTTTGCTATGCTCATGAGGCTAGGGGCCTAAGGGGTATCGTTTTTCTGTGGTAATGGAGGCGGAGCTTTTTCCGCGGAAGATTCCTTTAACTAGATGAATTACTCCTTCTTCGACTTTCATTCTTATCGTGAATTCGTCCTTTAACGTTGATGCAGCCTCTTTTCCAAGGGAACACGTTGAAAACTGAAAGCCTATTCAAATAAACACGGAGTGAACGAGTTCTTTATATGGGAAGAAGTGAAAGATTACTACGAGGTTTCAAAAAATAATATGGTCATATGTTCATGAACTTAACACTCAACGGACCCTGCCACTGCATGGAATTAACCGTAGGAAGAAGAAGTATTTCAACAATTCAATGCCCAAAATTGCAAGCTCTTTTGAGCAGTAGATTCCTTCCGTCGTTACAATTACTCTGCCAATTAGCCTCTGCCAATAATCTCTTGACTTTTCTGAAACTCACATCTCCATTGCAGAGGACGGAAATTGAAGAGCATGGCCTTGGTCGAACTCTCTCAGGGATACGCTGCGCACTCGGCGATCAGCGTCATGGTTATAGCTTCCAAACAAGCTACCGCTGCTCTGAGTACCGCTGATCCTAGCATTTGAAAGTTTTCAATTGAAAAGTTCTTAACTCCTCCCCTCACTTGATCATATGCGACCCCTCCCCCTTGCCGCGGATTCTTCAACGCACGCTTAACCCTGGTCGTCACACATTCCACTTACCTTGGCATGCTTAAGTGCACTCTCAGCAGTCAAACTGGCATACTTATCCCACTTGAGTATGAACGAAATGATGCGAGGTGAACCATCAAAGAAGAAGCGGAAGGAACACGGCAGTAAACACAGAAAGAGAGAAAGTTCTGACTCTAAAAATATTGTGTGCGCACTAGTACTAATCAATCGCTATCATCACTCGAGCCACGGCGAAAGGCGTTTCTACCTTTGCGAGTAGCTCTGCCTTACCCACAGTAAAGCTTCACCACTTGACTTCATCGTTGAGTGTGTCCTTAAAGGCACAACCCAGGCAGAAGTCGTGTGAACGATTCCCTTCGGTCTGTAGTATAGACCCCTAGAGGACAATCACAAATGTGGCGTTCCCGTGCACGGAAATCAACCGACAAGAGCGCTTGGGCCTTGCAAAGTAAGCTGCTGAAGCTGCAATTTTTTTCTTTATCAGGCTGTTGTCTGGCGCCCTCTCATCTGTTGCGCTCTCTCGCCTCATACTCTCCTCTCCGCGCTTAGTCTCTCATTGCCTTAGCACAGCCGATTACGAAGGTGAGTGAGCCCTTAACCTAAGCGTTTTCGATTCTTTTCCTTTTTCTTTACTGCCGGCCCATTTCGCACCAATACATTCGCATTCGTGTGCAAGAGCCACACCAATGTGATCCTGGGGCATGCCTTAAGGGCCAGGTTCACTAAGAAAAAACAGGCCACTGCAAATCAAGAAGAGGTGGTCAGTGTTGGGGAGTGTTATAAAGAAAAAAAACAAGAAAGTGGCTAGACTGAGAAACGAGATACTTCTTTGCATGTTGATATCATGAATATTACACGCCTCAGCTCCTACCCACAACGCGAGCGCTTTTTCTGCAGTACAGCTAGAGTCAGATGGCGAGGAAGATATTCAGATCGGTGGGCGGGCAGTAGCATGTTCACTGTCGTAATAGGCCACTAGGGGCATACCCTTTGCTGCAGTCTGCAGAACGTGCATCGTCCACCTTAAAGGCAACTCTCGGGCATTTTAACGTTGCGAAGCTCTCTGCTAACATATGAAGCCTGTGTGTACTCAATTGGATCGAACCTGGAGAAAAAAGCACGGGACACCCCCAAAATAGTAGTTCGGAATTATAACTTCCTTTTTGTTGCTTACTTACAAGCCAGGGCTGGGTAGATAACGTGTATGGACATGTTCACAGCAACTGTTGGCTTTATGCCAATCAACCACTCGGCTATAACAACTCAGCGATGAGAATTGATTTCTTCCAACTTTCCTTATTTTTCTGTTTATTTGCGCTTTTTTGTTTGTTTTTCTTATTTTAAAGATTCTCATTAGAATGCGTGGCAACATTTTACATGTAATGCCACGTAAAACATACGCTCGTGTATTGAAGTTGACAGTTGAAGTCCGCCACCTACCCTCCTACGACCTTCCAAATAACAACTTAACATCTAGTGTTCCATGTGGTTGTCTGGAAGGTCGCATGGAACAGTGGGCGGGCTCAATGGGGTTGGGGCGGCGCCAATGCTCCAACCTAGGCCTCCTAGCGCTTAAATTCTCGGTAAAATCGCCCGCTACCTCGAGTGCCCATGTTCTGGTCTTGACATACTTCCTGCTATTTAACAACCGAACCTTAAATTTTGCAGATCGACATTCGCCTTTTTAACCGGGATCCGGTGTATTAACTAAGGTTATATTTTCCGCTGTGTTTAGACCTCGACCTTCCTGATATACTTTTTGGAGTGCTCTGCAAAAGCTGATATAGGCCAAGGATTGTTGGAGCACGGTGGCCTGGGGGCGATTTGAAACATTCAGGACAAGTGAAAGAGGTATTCGGTGCAGAGGAATTACTTTGGGGACGCTTTTAGGCATAATTACACTTTTGAGCAGAACTGTCTGTAAAGAAGTTTGCTCTAATTGGATTTATTCGCGAGTAGGACGACTGTGCGGCGCGGTTTTTTTAAGCAGCGATTTTTTAGCTGTTTACCCTGTTTTCCTCTCTCTCACAGTGACATTTAAGCTTGACATACACTACACACTTACCATACTTACCACCATTTTAAGTTTGCCGTACATCGCTAGACTGTTCTTTATTTAGGCCCTTGTGAACCTTCCATTCGTCTTTCCAGAGAGCTTCAGTGCCCAGAAAGAAGAACGTTTGATAGGATGTCACAGTCCATATTGAAGTTTTTGCGTTCTGTGGACTTCCTCGTTAAAGATCTTCCGAATAACACACAACAACGCACATTTCAAGCAGGATTGCAGTTTTTACGACGAATCGGAGATGTTTCGACTAGTCATGATTAATTTTCCTGCGAAACGAGGGGAACCTGCTCTTACCATGCTGGCAGGCTTTGATCCACTGTCGTCGTCATCGACACGCCATCAGTTAAAAAGACATCGCACTCTTTGAGATTTGAATCGTTGTAAAATTCCTCCAACAACGAAGATTGTCGACGATAACGATCATCACAAATCAAAAATTCGATTTGTGGACTGTGAAAGGCTGGCTAAGAAAGCTTTCCTTCCCTCGAGAAAGTTTCACGTTCAAAAGAGATAGAGATAGAATTCGCCGCCCTGTTGGCAATTAAAAAAGGGAAAGTCAGTTGCGCAAACGTCTACTGCGGCGGATTCGTTGCGCACAGATGGATGGTCAGCCTCTCCTTCTTTCGTTCCTCCTCTCAATCGTTCCGAATATATGTATATCCACATTCTCTCCATCAGTCCTGAAGCAATATTTTGATGGATTATGAGATGGCTGTAGAAGTGGGAAATTTCTCCTCAAATTTAGAATCAGATGGGATCGGCAACCTCTTAACAGCCTCCACTCACTTTCAGACGTAGTCAGAATTATGCCACATTTCAAGATATCCACGCCCCAATTCGGAAAGGTGCTCAAGTTGGCGAACGAATCAATCGGCCAGTTGGCCAACTTTTATCCACCCTAACTGGAAACACCCAGCAGATTTTGTGTCATCCGAGGAACAGCGGTGCGCGGTGAACCAAATTCAGCAACGGCGATCGCCGCTTCACTTTTCTTGACCTCACAGTTATTCCGCTCTTCTCCGATCGTAGTTCCAGTGAAGCTCCTTGCCTCATCCATTCTTAACCACTAACTGCTCTAATACGGCACAAATTCTCTATATTTTTCGTACTGTAATTATTCGGAAGGATTTTCTCATCAAAATATTGATTTTCGACGGCATAGCCATTTCTTGAAATATAGCAAACCAAGAAAACTTTGAACTTGGGATCGATAGTAAGCTAAGACTCAATGATTCGAAACAATTGGACGGATGAGCTGTGATGAACGCATCTTTTCGAGGAGCGGGCTCACTGTAATCTCAGAGCTTATTCCTTTGAGAAGTTGCGATTATACTGAGGTATGGAGTAAAGTAGCTCCTTAGCTGGTGCACATGTGCAAGTCAAGCCAGAACTGGTCCAGTGCAGTCGTTTGCTTTGCCTGAAAGACAGTCGGGAATGGTGGTCATGAGGTAGAAGGATCTCAGAGGTACCGTATACAAACGGACACATTTGGTCACACGAGTGCAATGATGAACCTATCACATAGTGGATCATTTGTGGTTTTGTCTCCTACTGTCCCAATCAATACCTATTCATCTTTTCAGCTAGCTATCGTTATATGTATCCTACTATCCTAATATCTTCACCACCTAGTACTATTTTGATCTTCAATACTCCGAGCTAACAAGAAAGGTCGTTCAGGGTGTGACAAGCTTTTTCAAAACGGTCTTTTGCATGATATAGGGGCACATGCGGGAACCACAGAACCATGGTTAATTTTTCCTGAACGGCCCTCTGAATACCAGAAAAGGGGTCCCTAGTCACACCTTTTTCAATCAAAGTCTATTTGTAAGGGTTACTGACGGTCCTAATCATGAATATGGTACTAATTATTCATCCATTTTGCGCGAATTTTGGAAACGTCAACTCGAAATGCAAAAATTTGTCACCACGAGGAATCGAACTAGGGACCCCTTTTCTGGTATTCAGAGGGCCGTTCAGGAAAAATGAACCATGCTTCTGTGGTCCCCATATGTGCCCCAATGTCATGCAAGAAACCATTTTGAAAAAGCTTGGCACACGCCTGAACGACTCCGAGCTGAGCTTGCTCACGCGCCTCATTTATTTAGCGTAGAAATTCGCTTCCAAAATTACAAGCATGGACCTGCTTCTGAAGTGCCGTTGGCTTGCCATGGTGGCACGATCATTGTGTGTTCCCATAAAATTAGCGCAAACTTGGGCAGGCATGTTTCACGTCAGCAAGGGAGGGTTTGTGACCGAGTGAACACGAAAAGCCTCCTGTTTCATTGCTGATGACTTGCGTTGAAACAAATGTCATTTATCAGGACTAAATTCCCTTTTGCTGCTTTTGTTTGTTTGTTGTTGTGTGTTTCTTGGTGCTTTCTTGTTTCCGCCACGACGAAATTCTGTGAAAGCTATTGAGAATAGTGCTGTGTAACGATCGGTGTTTTCCTCAGGGACCACCTCGACTTCCATAACAACAGCGATAGTCGGTAGCATCTTTGACCAGTCGTTGCAGAGGAAAAGTAGAGGTGATCTTGTCAGTGGAGGTTACCCAACGGGGAAAGTAGCGAGAACTTGCAGTGGCGATTCCACAATCAGCCTGCTAGTTTCCCTTTGAACGAGCCAGCGACACAAACAGAGTTCGTGCGCAGGTGTAAGTCTCGAAAGCCGTCACAGTGCTTCCATTGACGGACCTTAGATGAACTAGAAGCTAGACTACTGGGAGGAGAGTGCTCTACCCAAATGGAAGGCATTATATGATGACAAGTGTACTCATTCAATACACTTCAATTTTCATTCCGGAACTCTCATGCTGGAGCCTCCACGAAGGCAGCCCATCAATCGTTCCCTAGGGCTATACCTCCTTTTATAGTAGACCACTTTTTCTTTCTTCGACATTCAGGTTGTCTTACCACCTGTCTTTAAACGGTAGAGATAATTGCATCACGAACAGTCCGGATCGTCTACCTGTCCCACTGCCGGTTTCTGGGTGGTCTCGACCGGACTGGGCTACGGTAAGTAGCCCACTTTAGGACTATGTGGTGTTCTCTCCGCCTCAAAGTTCGATAAGGTAGTGCGCCTTTGGTCGGGTACTCAAGAATAGTTTCGTCCCTTCAGACTTTGAAGAAGGCGATCCCGCCGAAACGTCAACCAATAAAAACCAAAAACAACTTCGTAAAGAGTTAAACAGAAGAAATCAACAACTACACCATACCGATGGAAGCTCGGGCTAGATAAATGGGTTTGTATCGTGCGAATTATATTGGGAACAAATTTTGCAGGAACTTCCGATTATGCGGCCTGTCCGTCATCAAGCTGCGCGGGTAATTTGCGACTCTAGTTCTCATGGGAATAATATAATTGCTCCAAGTGAATGAACGCTTGTTCTCGTAGCTCAATCCCTTTGAGAGGGATCGCCTTAAGAAGGGAATGGGGAACACCAGGAAATGCTTTCAAATACCATGAATAGTAAAGGAAAAAGCAGGAAAGCATAAATTTATGTGGTATGCGCTTTGGCTCGATTAAAGGCAGAATTTACGATGAAAAGTTAGCTCATTGGAAATAAGGGTAGAGGTGGTCAGTGGAGCAGGGATGAAGAAGAAACCATTTGAAACGGCCCAAACCCGAGAAATGGGACCCCTTCCTTGCCCGTTGATTTGCGCATTGACTCTCATCGCTGTGCCCTCTTCAACACTACGCTCTCTCTGCTATCTAATCACTCGCCACGTATAGACCTGCGGCGAGTGATTAGATAGTCGGTGGGCGTACCCCGCCAACCGCGCCAAGAGTGAGCCATGCTAGATCGCCGAGGTCAAATCTTTCGCTGCCAATTGCGCGTCGGTCAGCACCCTCAGGAGGTCCGCCTGTCTCCCAACTATGCAAATTTCCCCTTCTTTGACCTTCGTTCTTATCGTGAACTCCTCCGTCAACATTTTAGAGGCATTCACCTGTAAAGCTTGATCAAGCTAAATATGTGTTGCGCAGATCACTTCATGCCAAGCCCATTTTCTCCTCTTGAAAAAATCGTCCACGGAAACTTCTTGCACTGCTTTCCAGCATGAAGCCAGCTACTGACTAAATACAAAGTTTCAAGCAGGAATATTCAGTTTCCAAGATAACCAGACCTCCGTAATCCACGCTCTGGGACGATCGCGGGTAGGTTGGGCGGGAACAAGGGAGCGCATAGAAGAAGTGCGCTTTGGAGCAGCCATGCACTAGGCGACGCATTGAAAGAATTTAACTAGCTTCTGAACTACAAGATTAGAGACAAAAAGGTCAATAGAATAAGATGCGGTGAAAAAGCGAAATGTTTTTGCCGAGGAAAGGCCAGAAGGAGTTTTTACTAACGGCACTCCTAAATGCAATTGGAGGCATCTCGCCTTCAATTTGTGACAGATGTACGGTGGGAATAAAAATGCATAACAGTCTAGTTTTCCGAATTTCTCTCGTTCTTATCGTGGAGTACGCTCTCAAGATAAGGATTTAGGAGGGACATATGATAGTGATTTTTCCGTTGACGATTCCTTTTTAACTGGTCGTTTATGCGAACTCTCAGTGGGGGCATGAGGAGACAACCCCAACTTAGCAGTTCCTAAAGGTTCCAAGGGCTCCTGCCTCCGCCTCATATGTCTATAAGAGGTCGCTTGTCCGTATGTCTGTCTGCAAGTACAATGGTCGTAGGCAGAAGAAAGCTACTAAGGTTGCTGAGTGTCGTACTTGATGACGGTCTTCTTCGACAAATGTCAGTGACCAGCATCATAAAGACCCTTCGGTCTCTTGAAACATCACGCATGATTCCAAGCGTTGTTGTTGTTGTTGTTGCACAGCGTGACTTGGACAATGTTTACGCTTACAAGTCTCAGTCTAATAATAGGACCGAATCTGGTTATCCTTTAGTGACGTTGGAGCAAAACCTAGAGCCGATATTTTTCAAAGAAAAGTGAGCGCCAGGTCAACGGCCCGCTGTTTGGAATGTGTTCTGTAAGCTTTAGCGTTAGCCCCAAACGGGTTGTCAGAGAGTGTCCGCTTCCCTCCCACACATCACCACACCAGCCCTACCATCGTCGTTGGCCGCACCCTGAACGACAACATCAAAAGCGGCTATGGGCAGATCTTGTTTGGTTGCACACCATTAGTCGAATGCTAAGTGATTATGTGCTTGCTGACAAAGACCATTCATCTCCTTTAGGACAGCCGTTTTTAGAACATATGTTTTCAAGTTTGCTCACAAGAACCTGATTACCGACACTTTTTCTTGTATTCTTGAAAGCTTGCCAGATTTTGCTTTGAACTTCTTCATCAGCCATATTTTGTAGCCTGGAAAACAAGCTTATGCGCTAAAAAAACGTTAACAAAGCTGGAGAGTTCTTGATTTAGCGATATCTGTGTTTTGTAATGGCATGATTGTACTAACACACTCAACGACTATGCAAACACCATCTGAGCGTGCTGGGAGACGGAGAAAGGGGGCGGGGGGGGGGGGAGAGAGAAAACAGGAGGAAAGGTGAACGGTAGGAGAGAAAACCAACCGCCGCTAGAGTCACTGTCCGAATCAGTCCAATGCGATGGCATAAGTGCTTCTACAGTACTAAAAATCTTTTTCGTGCACGCGCCCACTGGATCGCCTTATAGCCCTTCCTCGAGGTGTGGGGCTCAAAGTGGGGATGAGCGCAGCGGATGGCGTAAAGAGGCTGGTCAAAAAAGTTGTGGCAGTTGCCGGGGGAAAACTGATATACATGAACAACTGAAATTCCTGTAGGTTCTGGCTGATTTTTTCAATCGATAAGATTGAATTTCATTATATGTTTGACTTCTCCGTTAATAAAAAATTGATAATGATCATGTTGTGTTCTTCTGGTTAGCCTTCATGTTTCATCGGCTCTTGCTCGTCTTTGCTTGCTCTTTTTGACTAGTTCAACTTGCTTGCTCTTTTCTGCGAGAATCCTGAGCCTATCGAATTTTTTTCGAGTTTGTTAACTGTCTAAGATAAGCTGGTGGCCTGTTTCGAGCATGGATTTTATTTCTGCGCTTGATGTAATCCAGGAAACTGATGGACGATTCTTATTTGTCTGTAGGATAGAGGCATGTAGGACGCCATAGATGTGGCACTCCCTTATATGGAAATGGCCCGACAAGGGCGTTAGGGCCTCGCAAAGGCAGCTTCAAAAGCTTCGGTTTCCCTTCAGCAGCAAGTTGTGGCGCCCATCTACTGCGCTCTCTCACCTCATACCCTCTTCTCCGCGCGCAGTCTCTCGTTGCCTTGGCACAGCCACTGAGAGGGTGAGCAGACCCTTACCATGAAATTCAGGGATGCTTCTGCTCTTTCTTTATTGCCGGCCCTTTCGACAAAAATACCTTCATATACGTACGCAATCACACCCTTTGATCCTAGTCCATGCCTTCAAGTGGGACCTTGAAAAGATACAAGTATTTTTTTAAATTGCTGTGAGCGTACAGCCCTGACCAATGCAAGGGATATTGGTATTATCTCGCGCTAGAAGTTTAACTCGTTGACGACAACGCAATGCGCATGGGATTCGCACTTTGAGGTCCGGGTGTTATTCCATTATATCTACTCCGAAACCTCAAAATTTTATTTTTCGTCGAAACTTTTTCTATAGGGGTAATTCGATGCCCTGATTACGAAAATGACATTCATTTTTGCGCTGGCGCCATCTGGCGCCAGTTGGCGCCACCTTGTCACGACTGTTTTCACCAAATTCGTGTAAACTTGTATATAGGGGTTATTTGATGTCCTGATTACGAATATGACATTCATTTTGGCGCTGGCGTCAAAGAGCGCCTATTTTCTGCTCGCCTACGCTCTCTCGCTATTGAATCGTGATCAAGACTGATCGTGAGAGCTCAAAGGAGAGTCAGCTACTCAGCCTGTAGTCCCCCACACTTGATTTTTTGCCATACGATGTGCAATTTACCCAACTCGGAGCCCCCTCTTCCCAAAAAGCTTAACCTTAGGTTCACACCCAGGTGAGAGAGCTCAGGAGAACAGAAATGCGCGAGACAGCTCCAGTTCGGGAAGCGGATGTCATATTTGTAATCAGGACACCAAATAAGCCCTATGAACAAGTTCAGCCAAATTTGGCGAGAACAGTCCTCGTGACAAAGTGGCGCTAACCTCAAAAACGAATATCATATTCGTAATCAGGACGTCGAACTACCTCTATAGGGGAGCATTAGCCTCAGCCAAGTCATTCATTTTTTCATTCATTCCCTATTTTTTCATGTTTATCTTATAGATTACGTCATAGTATGACTATGCGCAACGAGGTTCACCAATTGGTCCAACGTGGTCTATTTTAGTGAAGGTTTTCGAAGACCTACGAATCTGTCAGTTTGGTTCTTCCTCGACTTCTTCATACTCCCATGAGCCTGAATACGTAAAAGAGCAGTAAAAGTGAATATGGAGCTATTCATGTAGTTAGACATATGCCGTTAGGGAAACACCTTTGAGGTTCTCTGTGAGCTTCGTAGCGGTCGGCACTCGTTCCTGGAAACCATTCGAAGACGGTTTGAACCCTGATGGTTTCGCCAAACCGCATGACTTTTTAGCTCTGATTTGCTTCGAAAGCATGTTTCTAAAACTCGACTCCATCAATTCATGTGCCGATTTGCAATATTTTGCTTGATGCAAAATTTTCGAACTCTCGATAGATGCGAGAATGCTGACCTCATTTTCCCTCTCGGATCAGGTATTCGAGGTCACGTTCTCGTCGCGTTCGCGAGAATTTGGAGAGCCCTTGAAAAAAGCAGGCTGGGATGCCAAGCAGAGGGTTCTCTTTCTAACCTTTTGTATCCTTCGCTGCTTCGTTGACATTTCCTCACTCTTATAACTCAAACATATCTCTTGAGCAACAATTCTGAACAAATTCCTGCTTTGTTACCTACAGACCGAGCCTTTTTGTCTGGGCCGTGTACACGATGAGAGTGTGAAAACTTTTTGCTCGGCCCGTCAAAAGGACATCTTCCATGCAACTCAAAAATCGGCACAAATGGGTGCGATTCCAGTGACTTTGATCCTTTATCATCAATTAAGATTATTGAATTTGTAGAACACTCCGAGTCATGAGTTTTAGCACACTGATGAGCCATATATATAGCTAAAAGTTACTTAAAGGGATCTTCCACGAGAAAACTGGTCATTCTTATCTTGTGTATAGGTGTTGGGCATGGTCATTGAAGACCATGTGCAAAGTTCGGAGCGAAAAGAATGAAATACCCAAAAGAAACAGCACCTGGAAAGACCTCATCTGTAGGACCGGATTGGACCAGTAGGCGGGACCGGAAGTGCTTCTGTGACGAAGTGCATGGCAGGTGCGGATCCACGTGTCAGTTTATGGGAAGGGTCCAACATGAATCCTGTTCACGTTCACGCTTTTGACACGTTTGCACGTGTTGACTCCACGCCGCTAACAGTTGTGGAAGTTTTACAGCGGGAATTCAAAATTTTCATAGTCGAACTGGTTATCATAATTATTATCAAAACCATCGCTTATGTTCCGTTCTTTTTGCTATCTTCATGAGGGCAAGGGGCCTAAGGTACATTTTTTTTCGTGGAATGAGGCGGAGTTTCTCCGTGGAAGATTCCTTTGAAGTTCCATCACACTAGTTCAAAAAGTCGGGAGCACGTAAGAGAATGGTCGATAATCGTTTTATTTATTCCTCGTCAAAGTTGAGAGTACGATGGGAGTACGTACTCTAGATCGATCCGTACATCCTGTCCCGTAAACGCTGAGTGATTCCGACCGCTATAGAGAAGCATCGCGATGAAAACTTCGGAGCGCAATTAGCAATTCCTTTTAAGCTTCATAAGTGGTACCGAAACCAAAAAAACCACTCCGTACTCCATTCACTTTTTCTGACAAAATACAGTAAGAAACGGATACGACCTTATTAAACACTGGTAGAAGTGTTCTCCAGTGCAGGGCAGAACCCTGAACCTATCGATCCTCTCCCCTAGCCATAGTTCCCCATTATCCTTTCTCAATAGACTTAAAAACTCAGAACTTTGTGGAGAAGAACACTAGTGCATATTCTGACAACTGGATGAGAATTATCAACCGGGTGAGCCAGTAGAAACGAGTTCGGAGAGGCGATACTTTAGAGAATTCTGGAAGATGCCTGAAGGCATCCACCTCGAATGATCACCCAAGTAGAGCATCCACTATGTGATGAGGCAAATCGCTACTTAAAGCAACAGTTCAGGAACGGTTTCGCGGGAAAAACCACCAATAATGAAGTTGTAGATGAAAACCAGACGATTAATGTATGAAAAACTGGAAAAAACGT